>JAFMOD010000537.1:1255254-1294726 GCA_019802435.1 Corydoras maculifer | reverse complement strand
GGTTCCACAAAGTATTGACTCAGGGGGGCTGAATAATTTTGCACATCGCACTTTTCAGTTTTTTATTTGTAAAAAAATTGTTGATTCATGTATAACTTTCATTCCACTTCACAATTGTATACCACTTTGTGTTGGTCTTTCACATTAAATTCCAGTGAAATATATTTATATTTGTGGTTGTAATGTGACAAAATATGGAAAAGTTCAAGGGGTATGAATACTTTTGCAACCCACTGTATTTTTTTTTTATTCCACAATTTTTTTCATGACTGTTGCCCTGCCTTACATGCAACCCACCACACTAATTTAAACAGGGATTATGCTAGCATGTGTAAACAAAGCTGTAAACCCCAGCTATAAATACAACAGCATTATTAAGATATTATGTGTACTATACATGAATCGTTTTCACTTCGATTCTAATTTAATTGATTTTTAATTCTACTTTTGTTGTTACACCATATATTTTCAATAGCAGACCAATCTAGACTTCAGGCAGACTGTCAAACATGTGCATTATATATATCCATATGTCTACAAAGCCACACTGTTGTAACTCACGCAGAATGAGACCTGGCACTGTTCTGCTGAAATCAACACAGAATTCCTGTGAAAAGAAGTTGTTCTAAAGCCAGCATATGTCTCTCTAAATTAACCCAAAGAGGCCCACCAGAAAGTAGATATAATTTCAATGGAGCATGATTTGATTCCTAGTACTGAAATGAGACTAATTAGGTGATAGTGTGGAGTGGAGTGTAAATTTTACATAATGTCATAGATTAAAATAATATGTTAATTTGCATGTGTGTCAGAGCATTCATAATAAAACATAGTGAAGTATGTAACTACAGCACACTGTGCTGTTCCATGATAAGTTTGGCACATTGGACGGAGCCAGCGATTTCTGAAGAGCAAGCGGCCGCTGAAAAGATCAGTCAATGGGTACCTTATGTGTGCAAGGATTTTGGTCAGAGACCCAACAGGCCCTGTTTACCTGTTTTTTCTTTTTCCCTCCTAGTATGATATATTATGATTAATAACATATGGTGGCAGGGGTTAGCAAGTCCGCCTCTCAGAGCTGGGGATTCAGGTTTGAATCCCGATCTACACAAGATTTCCATAGCCCTCCCCGTGTCCACATGGGTTTCCTCCCACAATCCAAAAACATGGATTCAAGGTAAATTGGCTGCTTTAAATTGACCCTATATTGTGTTTCTGTGGAAGAAATCACTGTTCTGGGTTTATCTGCCCAGCACCTGAAATGTATTCCCTTGGATCAAAGAACTTTAACTGTGTTTTCATTGCTGCATGTTAAATGTAAATTTAGCGTCACCGCTATTATTGTAATGTAACCGCTTACAACGCTTGCATTTCAAACATTATTTTATATCTACATTTTGTTGTTTTTCTATTTAACCTAATGAACTAAAGAGAATATTTAAAAGAGGTTCATTGAAGATTTTTTGGTCATTTTGATAGACTCAATTAGGTTGAACACAAATGTAGTGGCTCATTAAAGCATAAAGAATTTTTGAAAATGAGACTAAGTGTTGCTAATTATGTAATATTCAAATCTGATATGTGTCACTAGTTTAACTGAGCTGAAGTTGTTATTATTATTTTTTTTTACTGATAGCCAACCTAGATTGTTGGATTCCAGTAGCCTTGGTAATGTTTTTCTATCATTGCAATGTCTTTTGTGAAGGCATTTTAACTTCCTGCACCAACATTGGCAGAGTACAAATCAATGTAAATACAAGACGCAAATTTTTAACATGTTGCACTTCATCACTTTAAAAAGAATTACTTGCAAGATTCTTGAATCATTTCCAAAGCAGTTCTCTCAGATCTTACCAGCAGGTCTTTGAACTGATTCTCACGCACAAGCCCAATTTTAATGTAAAGTCTGTGCAATAATATTCTTATTGTGTTCGCAATGTTTTATGTGCCATGTTTTGTTTTGCTCTGAACTCAGCAACTGATGAATTTAGTTCAATTTAGTGTAGTGTAACACTATCACAATGTAAATAAAATAATTAAAAAAAAAGATTTAAATTATTAGAATCTTAAAATAATTAGTATACACCTAAAACTGTTCAAGAACCAAAATCCCTGTTAACATGTGAATAGAGGTTACATGTCAGACTCCAATAACTTTCCACTCTATTTTCATACCTAGCCAACCAACACTATGCAAGGCTTTACAAGGGTCATCATGTGGGCAGATTCCGTGAGTTTCAGCCCACAACTACTTCAGAAGGCTTAACAGTGATGTCTGGAATTCTACACCCAACCACCTACAACCAAACATATTACAGACCAACACCCTAACAAAATTCTTAACTCCCCAGTGGATATAGCCGTAACTGATTTAGCCCCACGGTCATCTTTAAAACATGTATTATTGTCAGATTGAGAAAACCGAACACTATTTTCAATATATTATACCCACCTACAAACCATTTAGTTGCCCTAATTCTCAACTTTATTGCATAGCAAATGCTAATGATTGTAAAACCTGTCACTTCTAATTGCTGCCAGGATATCACACACCCCTCTGCACTAAACCTGTACACCTGACATCTGTAGATTTACTTGTATATTCATGCAAAAATCAGGAAAAAAAACAAGCTAAATTTTCTTGAAAATTTAGGGTTGAAAAGGCCTAGTGTGCGATAAGGAAGTTGTTATATTGTGTATATAATACACAGTATACAGTATGTGATGTGCCTGTTGTTATGTAAAATGTAATTGTAAAGTATCAACTGAGGTTTAATATCCATTTATCTGTCTGTATGTATGTTTGCCTATTTCAGACTCAAAATTAAAATACGGAAATTATGTAAATTCATTTTAAAATATCATTAGCATTACGTTAAAATAACATTGTTAACATAATGTGAACATATTCTGATAACATAAATCACTTTACACTTCTATATTAAATTATATAGTAATTATGAAAATGCATTAAACAAAGTCTTGTTCATCATTAGCTTTAGACCTGAACAACACTGTAATCTCTTGATTTTAGCACATCACTATGTTTCTGCATAAGAGGGCAAACTGAGGCAGAATTCAAATCCAGCTCCGTGTCACGCATACACAGCACTGCTCTGTGCAGTAGCAATCTCCAAAACCAACAATGCCACACACTCAAGAAATATGTTTGTGCTGCTTAGGAATGTGGGGGAGAGTTTTCAGTTTTCCACATTATCTGTGCCCAGTGTTCGGCTGTATTACACAAATCAATCAGTAGAAAGGTTTAAATGAACATGCCCTAATTTACTGACATCTGGAATGTTGCATGGAATTGGTCTGATTTAAAAACTTTGCCTATAAAGCAAATCGTAGGCAGTTTGTGCTACAATGATTTAAAGCACAAGTGCTCATTATTAATGACTCAGCATTAGTTTTTTTTAGGTTTTTGAGTTACTTAAAGGTCAAAGTAACAAATATTCTGTTAAACCAATTTAATTTGTCTTTTTGAGTGTAACCATTTATCACAATAACAATTTATTATTCCTTATTCAACTCTTTTCATATATATATATATATATATATCACTTTATACCTAATAATAATAATAATAATAATAATAATAACAATAATCCTACATTACACATCACTATGAATTTTATTCAGTCACATGCATTTTCTCATATTTAGTTCGTGTTTTTATTTTTTGTTGACACAATATTCTAAATGGTCAAATCTTATTTAAACATTTGTTCAGTGGTTCATTGTATATTTGCATTTATGTATGTACTAATAAAAAAGGATTACAAACACTTTTTATTATATAATTACTTTAAAAAAAACTGGAAGAAATTTGCGGACCTTCAATGTTTTTTTTTCAGTTAATCATTAATGTGACAGTGAATTATGCATGATTTAATTGATAAAGCTGCTGCCTCTTGACTGGAGCTAATCTCTAGTGTTAGTCTTCTCATATGTCTGGAGCCGTGAAGTGACCCTACCGTCTGCGACTAAACAAGTTCTGCCTTGGGTGCTGTTTTGTTCTAAACCTGCATGTTACTGCTAGTGATATGCGTGTGTGCCTGTGTGCATCCGTGTGTGTGTATGTTGGAAGGCCAGGTAAAATGTTGAGCCTCTAAAGAGGTTTTAATATTTACACAGCTAATGATGTGAAACTACAAAGCATATATGTTGAGCTTTAGGACATTAAAAAGTGCTGCTGAGCTTTTAAACAGAAAATATCATGTTTATTGTGTTTTATATTAGACATCTGATTTATTAATCTGAGAGGAATTAATATAATGCTGTTATTTGAAATTCACAGATGTAAATGTTTGATAGTTATAGTTGATGGTTGTAAATGGTTGATAGTTATATTCAGTCATCATATTCAGTTATTACAGGGTTATCAATGTTACTACACAAACTACACATGTGTGTTCTCAGGATTAGGTTTAATTCTAATCCAAAGTGAGTGTATAGACAAATCATCTTTTTTTGACAGGTTTGGTGCTTGGACCAGAAAAAATATTCATTCAAAACTTCCCGTGTCTGGCTATTAGTGGCTCTCTACTGCGTGCGCTGAGTTGTTTTCTTAAAATGTTGCTGGCTGTTAACTTACTGAGTGCTATTTAGCCAGTCCAAACTTTCTCGTGCTCTCCAACACATGTCTATAGACTCAGCAGAGGCCCAAAATGTATTTACTGTTCTGCTGGGCCTCACTGCAATTATTAGAAAGAATGGCACATCTCAAATTAAGTTTCGTTTCCATGCCGAGTAATATTTACATTTGACGTTGAAAATGGGGCCATGCTAAAGAAAATAAACAAATGAATTGGAGCTTTGGGTATGATGGCTGTTCAAGACTGTTTGTGGATTTAGTTTCTGCTCGGTTCTGAAATTCTTACAGTTTTCAACTGTACTCAGAGAAATGCAAAGGCATGATGAGGATGTTAGAATGACTTTCCCAACATCAAGAACGCAAATTAGTAAATACATAACTTTATCAAATGGATGCAATTTTATCATTACCTTGACTCTGATTGATTAGTGTTTTGGTCTTTAACCACAAGTGAACAAAACAAAACTATTACTAATATGTAATGCTTATGAAACACATTCTGTCACACCCCTTACACATTAATTTTGGGTGTTTCATTCAGTGTCATTGGCACATATAAGTGTTGTATGCATCCAAAGTTTGGGAAAGACCCATTTTATTTTCAGCAAATTCTTTTCCATAGCAATGACTTTGCCACAGTACACAAAATAAAGTCCAAAAGACATGGTTGGGTGAGTCTGGTATAAAGGGAACACAAATGTTCCACATAGTCCCCTGACCTCATCCCTAAAAAATCTTTGGGATAATGTAGAATTGAGATTTGGAATAATGCGATGGTATCTTTATACTTTGTCAAAATCTTACACTCACCCAGGCTAAATTGTTACATTTGCCCAAATAACTTTTTTAACTATTATTTTTTTTTCAAGATTAGAAGATGAGCAGGGAGCTGATTTGTGTAAAATTCATGCATGTGAATTAATACTCAAAAAAAAAAAAAAAAATGACTAAACAAGATAAAGGACAGTTAAAGTAACTCAAATACAATATGATAATTATTACTTGAGATTAAAATATATTATGTGACATTGTGTGAATTATTTTAAAAATCAGTTCAATGATTCAAGCAGCAGTATTTTTTTAAAAGATCAAATAA
The DNA here is from genome assembly GCA_019802435.1 of Corydoras maculifer. Lineage (NCBI taxonomy): Eukaryota > Metazoa > Chordata > Actinopteri > Siluriformes > Callichthyidae > Corydoras > Corydoras maculifer. Next base: position 1,289,030 of record JAFMOD010000537.1, on the reverse strand, counting down.
AGGTAATGTTTTGCTCTGAAGCAGTACCAGATTAAAGTTATATTCAGAATAAGTGAAACTACTTTTGACAGTATTGTGGTGCAGTCAGTAGTAATAGCCCTCACATTAGGAGGGTCTTAAGTTCTCCAGGTGGGTGGCTAGGGCCTTTACTACGCATATTCTCTACAATATGTATTTTAATTTCTCCATACAGTTTAAAGACATGCCAGCTAGATGAACTGAATATTTGAATCATAGATGTGTGAGAATACGTTTGTGTGTTTGCCCTGTGATAAACTGACTTCAATGAATTTTACCAAATAAGAGTGTAAGTGTATTAAAATGGAAATTTCAAAAAGATACATGGTCATGAACAGACTACAATGTATATTCATCAAAAAATGTCTAGTGTTTCATTTGGTGAGAAAAAAAAGTGTGCTCCCTTATTGATTGAAACAAGAACTGATTAGGTCAACTGATTACAATACAGGTATGCTGCACATAATGCAATGTAAATAAAACCCGTCATTGCTTCTGATAAATCCTGTCTCTGATACTCATTGTGTTCGGGCATGTTTTGTAAATAATTATAAATATATATATATATATATATATATATATATATATATATATATATATATATATATATATATATATATATATATTTGTTTTGGATGATTTATTAGGAAAAAATAAAGCAGGACATCAAATGTGCCACTGCTTTTAAACAGACCACATTGTATGTTTTATTTAAATCATTAAATACTAAGAAATTAAAATTTTAAGAGTATTTTTTATCTGCAGAAGATTTCTTTTAGCATAGTTGTGTATATTTGTATATAAATGTGTAATGTAAATATATGTGTATATTTATGTAACTAAGCAATAAAACTAAAGAATTTTCTCTCCAAAGTTGCACTTACATGCCCACAACTAATGATGTTATAGGTGTCTGGATGCCTATAAATTTGGATACAGAGACAAAATTTTAATCTAAATAAAAAAGTCAGACCTTTAGGTACTGGATTTTAAGTAAGCAACACCAAAAGCTTGATTTAGTGTTTAGTGAAAAAAAATTAGGCAATATGTTTTGGATCATTAACCTACTGGAAAAACTAGTGATGACCTTTTTTTAGTTTCCTGGCAAAAGCACACAGATTTGTATATGAAATATTCCCTAACAAGGGTCTTAGGGCATTTGGGTAAAAAAAGGACACACAAACATTATTTTGATACATTACAAAGGTACAGAGTTCCTCTCAGTGTAGTGCTCCTACTTTTGGTGACAAACCAAAAACCAGCATTTTTCTTCTCTTCAAAAAGCACAATTTTATTTGATTTGACCACAGAACACCCAGAAGTCCCAGTAACTTTAGGTACATACAGTACAGCAACTGCACTATAACCCCCTTACCGCATCAGTGCCACTGCAGAACTGACAAACAATACACCACTAGAGAACCAACAAGGGACTAATAAAAAAGTTAGGAAACAGATGTAGTACAGTCTGTAAATGTAAAATCTATATGGTAAGTGAAAGAAATCAACAATGGAGCAAGAAGGTGGTGTGTCCAAAGTTATGACGGTTACTGTATATTTGTGGTTAGATCACAGAAAAGGTTCAAATAAAAAGAAATAGATTGCTTTTAAAAACTTTTATAGTACAAAAATTGTGCCACCTGGTATTGTTAAAAAATATTTTTCAACAAGGAGACTTTTCAAAGTTTTGAATTTTTTGTAAAATTTATTTCATTTATGTTTTTGCTTAGTTTTAAAAAACTGTTAAAACTTGGAATCTTCAACACATTAAAGGGTGCAAATACTAAGTGATTTGATTTCCTGTTTGCCAGTTTTTCTGTCTGTGAAAACCATGCACACACCTAAGATGATTATTGTGCAAGAATGGAAACCGTAACTGATTTATTTTAGTGCGAAGCACATGAATATGGACTCACTATTAAGCTCTTGTGCATTTTCGTTAAAATGTGTTAATCTAGGCATTAATCACACTGCTGAATTCTGATGGGCAGCCTATATGAAACTGTAGATAGATGTGACTGCCAAAAGCTAATAACACACTCCAGCACTGGAGAAATAGAAATAGCCCTGAAATGCATAATTGAAAAATTACAGCAAAGGTTCTCAGTATTCTGACAGTGAGAATTGGTTTGTATTTGACCTTTATTAAGCAGATGGGGCTAGTAAGAGGTATTTTGGCATTTGGGATTGAAATTACACCAAGAGCTAGTTTATTCATTGCTTTACCACCCACATAGACATCTGGGATACCAAAGAAAGTAAAATGTGCACCTCATGATGGATAGATGGCAGGCCCAACAAACCAGACCTTATTTCATGGATAAATTGTATTTAAAAAAATAATTAATTTACCAACATTGCATGCTGTGCAGCACTCTCACAACCAAGATCAAGAATTAGATTTAATATATTATTATATAACATTGGGCCCCCCGCGACCCTAGTAGAGGATAAAGCGGAAGATAATGGATGGATGAATATGTAACATGTCTTATTGTATTGTTGTTTTTATTCATTTTTATTTTAAATCCTAAAACTTTTTAAAGTCAGCTTTTGATTTAGTCTATTATGTTATCATGTTTATTTTAAACATATTTTGTTTATATATATTAATTATCTTTATTAATTCTATTACTATGTTCTGTCCAAAATTTAACACATCAATACATTTTCTTAGCAAAATACAAAATAAAAATTATGTGTAATTCAGCACTCTTTAATTGGTAAATTAGAGTGCAAAAAACATTTACCGAAATACTATGCCTGTGTGAAATCATGAATAAACAATGAAATTGCTTTGTGAGGCCATTAGGGTTCTATAAAGCTGTTTTGTAACAATGTTCTATTGTAAAAGACTCCATACAAATAAACTTTAATGGAGTACCTTACTCAGCCTTGCCCTGTCTTAAGAGGTCAGCCTTTGAAATTTAACAGATTGGACTAGCTGGCTCCTAGCATAACCCTTAACTGACCTTGATCGGACTAAAGGCAGGTTTGACTGCAGTCCCTCTTATCACTGCTAGTTTGACTAATAGGTTACTGTAGTCAGGGTTAAATTGCCTCTAGGACATAGTGACCGCCCAAGAATCTGAAACATAAAAGCTAATTGTTGGATCTCAGACATATGGTTCTGGGCAATATATATATATATATATATATATATATATATATATATATATATATATATATATTAAGTAGCTAGGAGGTATGATATTGCTGTCTAAATAGGCAAACACATGCAGTAGAAATAATAAAAATATAAGTTGTCGACTCTAATTTGATCAAACACCGGTTCTTATGAGTAGTTTAAATTATATTTAAATTATGTACAAACTTATCAGTTAGTTATGTATTTAATGGCATGTACAAGACTGAAATAGTCTGGTATTTTTCTCTAATGAACACTATCCAAGGTTCATGCCAGGTTTATTAGATAAAGATGAATAAATCCAGAAAATCATTCTCCAAAACTGTTTCGCCAAAATGCGTATTAAATCAATATTAATAGGAAATTCGTGAGCTGCACAAAGCTTCCTCTACACCTGAGGTCGTTTGTGATGGTTTTAATGGCTTATTCTTGTTGGAGCCATGGGTATTGATATATGTTTATTTTTTTCACACTCTTGGCTTATTAAGATTGTAGCAGTAAGCACTGTACAAAGTCCAAAAACTCATGCCAGAGAAAAGGCCAAATAAAATCTGCTTAGTGTTATTTTAGCATCCAGCTACGTGCTTAGTAACAGCCTTTCCAAACATGAAGTCACGATTCCTTTATTGACTTCATATGACACTTAAAGTCACTACCACAAAGCAATAAAGCTTCACAGCACTTTAGAAAGTGCAGAAAGACCATGGTTAGTAGAAGGCATGCTAAGTGCATGGTGGATTACAAATTAGCCGCATGTTTTTTTGCTCTGTGGAGTTGTTTTTGTTGGACCATTGCTTGCTAATGATTTCCTGTAACTGTATCAAAAGCAAGAGAAGCATTAGGTAGCAGTTAGTGTCCTTTGGTGAAGTTTTTGAAAGACTAAGAAAATCCATCTTTGCTTACTTGCCATGGGTGGTGGTTAGCTAAAAAATGAAGTGCTTGTTGCTGCACTAACAATTCAATGACAGGTCTAAGAAGCCACAGCACTTACAAAATACAAAAAAACACAAATGTATTCTAGCTTTTGTCAGCATTACATGTCAGCATTAAACGCCATGCAGATTGGTATTCGAACCGAGAATCCCTAGCACTGAGAGGCGAGCGTGCAACCACTAAGCCACCGTGCCGCCCTACACAAAACAGTTTTTGTTAATTAATTTAGTTCAACTTCATGAAATGTCTCTAATTATATTATTATTTACAAATAATAATTATAATTATATTACTATTTATTAATTACAAACTAATTATATGATTCAATTTAAATTCATGATAATGTTTTCCAGAAATCAAATAATTAATAAATAAATTGATTTATAATTGATAAAAATGTATGGAATTTAATTTGTCTAAAAACAAATACCGACTCAGATTTGAACTACTTGGTTGTGCACTGGTTGATTGTATTGTATTGCTTCCTCTGAAATGTAAGTAAAACCAAAAAAAAGATGTATGACTAAATTTGAAAAAATTATATAAGGCCAAGGCAGACCAACCCACTGACATGGCCAGCAATCTGTCTGAATTCCAGTCTGAAAATCTACACTTTGTCCAACCAACATGATCTGTCAACTGCTGTTCGTGAAAACTATAATTTAATGGTCAATTGAATTCAGACTGCCATTAAGGATGAGGAAACAAAATAGTATTTATGTATAATTTAGTCTATATTTTAGATTTGTGCGAAAATACCATACAATTAATCGAATTATGTTGCTGGTCCAAAACCTTTGAGGTTTTCAAAAAGCCTAATGTTCCACATTTCATTGTTACATTATTAAAATAAATTTGTTATTTGTTTAGAAAAAATGCAAGTTGGTCCCATATTTTTTTTCCAATGGGTTACATGACTTGCATTTTGTAAAGCAATTTATAACCATAGGTGTTTATTCACATGTTGTCACTGCTTGTGTAAACACACCGTGTGTAGTAATGCGGTAAGGAGCAAGAAATAAAATGCATATGTTTTTGATGGTAATAAAGTTAATGTACTTGTAAAATGTTAAATTTATTGTTAAATCCAATAACAGCCAAATTGTGTTACAATATTTTATAGTAAATGGTGAAGAACCAATGTAATCACAGACAGCTTGAATAGAATCTGAAACTTCATCACTAAAATGAAGGTGTTGAATGTTTACAAGTTCATCAGTAAACTGGTTTAAAACAAGCTGGAGAAGGTGTGCCATGCAAAGTACTCCTTAAAAAATGTCCCAAAGAAACTCAAACATTTGTGTTGCAAAGATCTTGTTGCTGAGAATCTACTCTAAAATATAGTTTCTTTTTGTATTTATTCTTTTGCACAGTCAGTACAATTTTAAAAATGATTAAAAAGATTTTAAAAAGATAATATATATCTTGTGAAAAAATCAACTAAAAAGATGACTGGAAATGAGTATTATTTCAGGCCTTGTAATGCCAGAATGTGATAGCAGGAGAAGATAAACTACTTCAACTTACTCCAAAGACTCCTATGTAAAAGCAAATGTCTGTCCGGTTGACAGCAGACTTTACATAGGCATGGATTCAAATGGTCCACCTACAGCAGCCAGTACAATAGTTAGAGGTTAAGTGGAGAACTGTATGCCCACTACAAACAAATATTAGGCTCCACTTACATTACCTGTCAAAGGTTTAGCCTCATTTTTGTTTCACTTTGTTTGTGTTATCTGTTCAACTTACTGTAAAGATACACTTTGTAATTCTAAAATTCCACACTGTAGTTCATCTGTTTGTGTACTATAGTAAATACTTTGTTAGCCCTCTTTACTCTGTTCTAATGATCAGGACCTCAATAGTACCACCACAGAACACAGGGTGTTATTTGGTTGGTGCATTATTCCAATCCCAGCAGTGTCAGCAGCACTGCTGCACTAAATCCCTCTCACCACATCAGTGTCACTGCAGAACTGATAATAAGCATTAGATCAATTAAGATAAATATCTGTGTTGGTTAATATTAATTATATGAGACATGACAAAATGAAAAGGCTATTGAATGGGATTATTTCATAAAGGAGGTAACACTTACTTAGTTTTTCATAGTGTTTGTTATTTTCAGGTTTTCAAGATTTCAGTAGGCTCTAAATTAAAAGGGACAATAATAACATTTATAGGGTTTTGAAATTGAAATGAAAGTCAGCAAGTATTTTAAAATGGTTTTCAAAATACATTAATATGCACTCTTATTAAATGTGGTACTACTTGTAGATGCAGGTGTGTGTAGATGAAAAACACCCACCAAGTCCTGCCCTGCCATGCTGGCTTTTGACTGTGAGATCTTACTTAAATCTGGCATGCATACAACAACCATAGATTACTCTGCCAAACCAAGCGGAATGGAATTAGTCAATTTAAAAAATGGTTTAAAAAGTCATAAACTCTCCATCAAAAATAAACCTAGCTGATCTATCTATTCTAATCTGTATGTTGGATCTGCAAAGTCTGTGCAGTGATGATAATGATGCTAATACTAATAAACACATCAATTTATAACATAATAAAAATTCAGCTGTTATGGAGTTTTATTTTCTTACTTGCAGAAAGCTTTGTCAAGGCCTTGATTCTGTTTTATTTATTTATTTATTTATTTTTTTAACCATCTTCTGATTAGCTGTTATTGTTCTTCTCTTATCTGTGCTTCATTTTGGCATACATCCTATTTAACTCTGTTTAAGCCTCTATTTCTTAATACTCTGCTTAAACCTGCATCCTGTTTATTTTTTATTATTCAACATATTTGTTTTGATTTATGTGTCCTTTCTTGTCATAGTCACTCCAGAATATCAGAGTTCTTCCTAATTTTTGGCATCTCATTTTATGGTTGTCCTGCAGCCAGTCTTACACTGTTGAAACAACTTTATTCGCATACAAAGAAACAAAATAATGAATATAATATATAATAACCAATTTAGAGAAAAGAGTCAATTGAAGAAAAAATATTTGGGTTGCAAACAGAAGTAATATCCTGTTGTGCGGCTATGATGTTGATATGCAGCTGGAGTTCCAGGTGGTTGCTAGAGTGTCATTTTGTGGTTGCTAGTACATTGCTTTGTTTTACATAAAACCAAAAGCATTCTAGACAATTTCTTGTGGTTTGTTTAAAGCACATCATAAGAACCACCATCTGACATTTTTCCTTCTTATAAAAATGATTGAATTAAAATTACAAAATTATTGTAAGGGCGGCACGGTGGCTTAGTGGTTAGCACATTCGCCTCTCAGCGCTAGGGATTCCAGGTTCGAATCCTCATCTGGGTGGAGTTTCCATGTTCTCCCCGTGTCTGCATGGGTTTCCTCCGGGTTCTCCGGTTTCCTCCCACAGTCCAAAAACTTTATCCCATAGATAAAGTTAATTGAATTCTCGAAATTGCCCCATATAGAGTGTGTCTGTGTGAGTGAGTGTGTGCCCAGTGATGGATTGGCGCCCTGTCCTGGGTCTATCTGCCCAGCGCCCGAGACGTTCTCCCCTGGATGGGCATGGGGAACCCCACCGCGACCCTAATAAAGGATAAGCGGGAGATAATGAATGAATGAATGAATGAAATTATTGTAAGTGAAAAAGGGCTATCCTCAGGAGGGATTGTCTGTGTATAACAAAAATACAATGTTGAAATGTTGCTAAAATTCTAGGAAATTGTAAATATGTTTGTGCTATGGGAAAATTGTTACCGAGTAGTCATCCTGTAGGACTGACCTCAGAGGACTAAACAATCTATACTTTTGCATGACATGCATATGATATGAATGAAAAAAAAAATTTTCACTGATGTTCTTTTAAAATAAAAGTATACTTACCAGTAAAATGCTAGCTCGTATTTCTTGCTATACAGCATGTATTGATTTCTCATTATTACCCCACGATAAAACCTAAATATAGTTTATTAATTACAAACACCAGTCTTTTAATTTACAGTAAGCAATACAAACATAAGTATCAGTTCTTTTGATCCAAAACGATGAATTAATCAGAATACAACACTAAAAATTATCTTTAAGGGACTGATTTGGCTCTGTAAAATTTTGGAAACTTGTTGACATACTATCAAGCGCCATGTTGCCACCTGAGTGTCGTCAGCCATGCTAGTGTTTCTAGGCTGCAATTCTATGTATGCAGTGCTTGTAAATGGTTTTACAGTCATGCGCACTGTGATAAATCACACCAATGCAAAACACCAAGCCTTGTAAAGCACGACAAGCTCTGGAACATTGATTAAGTACCCCTGCACTACTGTGTCCTTTAGTTGAATGCCCGATTCAATGGTTACCAGGATTCAGTGCCAATATAAATGTAAACTCTTTTAGAATGTGTAGCAGATTTATTTGTTTTATGTTTGCTAGGGCAAAATTATAAATTATTTGGCAAAAATGGGTTTAGAAATCAACATGTACATAACATTACAATGCATTGTAATTTGTAATTGGAAACCTAACTTGTTAAGCTTAAAGGAGAGCAATTTTTATTTACTTGTAGTTATTTTATTATTTTTTAAAGCATTTTATTTATTAATAGTTCACATTTAGTTTATTGTGTTATGTTTGCAGGTTGTTTAATAAAGTCTTTAAAAACTTTAAATTAATATACAATATTGGGTGAACAAGTAGCCATAGTCATTTTGTTTCTTTAACAATATGGTAAATAAAAGACACAACAAATTGCCAAGAAATTCTCTCTTTAGAAAATTATAGAAGAAAGTTCTTAGGGTCACTAAGTCTACAATATTACACTAGATACCAACCTCTATGTCAATAGATGGTCAAACAGGCATGTCAAGGAAAAGTCTTTTCTATATCTTATCTATTCTACAAACACAACCACCAGAAGCCACTGAAACTTTTATGATTAGGTAAAACAAAAAAATTATAATACTCAAGGTGGTTTTGGCAAAATAGCTAATCCAGAGGGTCTGTTTCCAATTTAAAGGTGCTTAACCATGTTAAGGTACATAATATCATTACCATATAAAAGAAAAAACAGTAAATTTTAAATCAAAGTCTACCTCTCACAGGAATCTCAAACTGGGTCTTTACGGTCTTTACGTCTTTACGTTAAGCAAAATATATGGCTAGATGGTCACAAAACTTTGTTAACTAAACAAAATCTTTTGCCTGGTTCAATAGAGTCTAAACATAACCCTTCAATGTGTATAGCAGACAAGCTAGACAATCTAAAGACTGTAAAGAGAAGTGTCTTATATTACCTATCCGGTATTCTTCAACCTAATCGGATAGTACAAGAGAAGATAACGTTTTTTCTTTTTTTCAGTAAGAGGCTTTTTACAAAGTATCAAATACAGATATTTCAACAATTGTGGTTTTGTTCTTAATGAGATTAGATAAATTAAAATAGAATTCACACACCTGTATTTTAATTAAGATTAGATTCATCTTAGCATTTTAATGTGAAACATATTTGTATTGTACATATACTACTTTGTCATCAAAGAAAATATTATTAAATTAAAACTTTAATTATACTGCTTATATAATTGGAACTGAGTGCATTAATAAAACCTGCAACCGAATTGCATAAATATAACTGTGTAAAGGTGGATTTCTATTTTTAAAGTGTTTTTCCTAGACTTTTGACTGCAAATACTTTAAAAAATGTTGCTCATCTAATAAGTAAAAAGTATATTGTAAAACAAATTTCTGTTTAAAACAACTAGCCAGTCATCAATAGTATCTAAAAAGGTCTCACTATCGAACAAAAAAATGAAAAGAGAAAAGCACTGAAACTTGTCCATACAGGTACATGTATCAAATTACTGTGATCTGGGCTGCAGCTTTAACCATTTCCACATGTTACTCTCAGTCTGCCAGCTATCAAAAGAACATGAAAATTCAAATAGCTAAAATAGTCCAAGTTGAGCATTGGAAATTTATGAATGAAAGCATTGTGGAGCCAGAAAATGTTTACATTTACTCAAAAAGAAACATTTTACAATTTATGCCTGCAATTAAGCTTCCACATTCCACCAACGTGTCCTTCAAAAGAGATTTGCCACTGCTATCTGATAAAATACAGACGATTTAAAGGTAGGAAATGAAACTAGTCTCTTAAACCCTAACTTAATCCAAACTCTGTTTTTATTGGCAACAGTTAGCAAAAAAATATGGCATGTTCATACAATGACAGAATTACTAGCATTTATCATCTTTAAAATAAATAATTATAAATAAAATAAAACATATTTTAACAAAAAAAAACAAAAAAAAACACAAAAACTTTATACACAATATAGATAATAAAATACTGAAATACACTATCTATTAATTGTGGATGTTTTATTTAGCCATATTGTCATATAGATATTAAAATCAATTTCCAATTTTTTAGCATACATTCTAGTTTGTGGGTGTTAAAATGGTGAGTAAAAAAATTCTTGATTTTAATTCCATTCCATTTAATGTTTGATTGTTTAGAAATGACAAGAAAGTATTTACCTTGCAAAAACATGACGAATAAGGGTACTAAACACAAACTCTGTGTTCTAAAAATATGTCTTGGCTAAACTGGTTCCTCATTCTCATTTTGGGTAACTAATGCAAAGTTACTGTACCACATGTAACTGTTTAGCCCTATGCACTATATTAAATCGGTGTTACTTCATGAAAGAATATTATGTAGTAGTGACTAAAAATGATATGACAAATATATAAACTGTACACTAAATAGTTCTTGTAAATTAAAAATCTCATCATGGCCTGACACTGCATTTAGTGGAAGATTAATTGGATAATTAATAACCTAATTAATACACTTTGTGGCTACACAATTTCCATTTAGACTCATTAGTATTTTTTTGCCCCAATGTAGTAAATACGCTAATAGATTGTTGTATTTGTAATTTTTTTTTTTGGCAAATTTGCTATTTAATAAAAGATGAGGTATGCTAGTATAACCTCAATACTGTTACAAAATCATGTACTAAACTGCATAATAGCTTAGCACTTGCTGTAAATGCCACATAGTTGTACAGAGCCTGGTTTATGTCTTATTGAAACTAATTGGTGACATTAAGTAAACCAAGACTGTAAACTGTCAGCAGACCTGAATTATTTTATTTTAGAAATGGACACAAGATTTACCATTAACCTCTTCAACTAAGGCTTAATGATTTTCATGACGTTGCTTGCAGAAAATTTCTAACAGCACATGAACCAGGTTTTTACAAAGATGGGGGTGGGTGGTGACAAGAGAGTCTGGTTGTGAAAGCTTAGCTAGAGGGCGAGTAGGGTAGGATCACTTTCCCTCACCTCTATGCCCCCCGCTCCTTGTAAACCAATCCCACAAGATCGGGCTGTGAAATGGAACCCTTGTTATGCATTGCCCTATTAGCCCTGTTTCTGCTTTTACTCACACACTTCCTGCAGCTCAGCTGATTATGAAGTTTTGCCATTGCTATGTCTCTCATGCACAAAACACACATTCAAAATATATCAGTGTAACTAACAACATAAATATACAATGACAGTCACTAAAATATTAGGCACCAGTTTAGGTCTGTAAGGGTGGCATTGAAAAATCAGTTTTGGGAAAGTGAGTTATCACACCTCAGACTTAATTCCTGTACATACTGTTATATTTGATATAAAATAAAGTACTCCCTCTTTGAAATCTTTTTCTTAACATCAGCGCTTAAGTAGACCAATAAATTGATCCACAGATGAGCATCACTTGACAGGTTACTCCAAGATATTAATTATTTGAGAACAACAGAGTAATGGAATCAGGAAAAAGCCCATTGAATCAAAAGTTAGTAGAACCACATTTATTAACTTTTTAAGTTTCAAATTATTCTCTTCTTGTCTTATTATTTTCTGTTTAATCCTCGACTAGGGTCATGAGGTGATTATGACATAATACCCATTCATTGAAGAACGTAAACCCAGGACAGGGCGCCAATCCATCCGTGGGCACACACTCACTCACACAGACACTATATAGAGGTAAGTTAAAGCAGCCAATTCACATTAAAAATATGTTTTTGGACTGTGGGGAAACCTGAGAGCCTGGAGAAAACCCTCGGGGACACGGAGAACATGGAAACTCAACCCAGAATGGGATTTGAACCTTTATCCTGAGCCCTGTCCTGGGTGCATCTGTTAAGTGCCTGAAACGGTTATTCACTGATCCTTCCTTGGACCACTTTTGATAGATGCAGACCAGTGCATACTGGGGCACATTTTTATTTTTAAAAATGGACACCTGAGCACATGTCCTGAACTGTTCATTCTGCCTGACCGCTTAAGAAAAATGAGTCCTCTACTGAGGCTTGGTCCTCCCAAGATTTCTTCCTTAAAGACAACAATAACAGTGTTTTTTCTTGCGATTGTCACTTTGGCTTGCTCATTGGGGATTTAGGCCCGGAACACTAAAGATGCTTTGAGACAACATACTGATGTAAAAGTCACTATATAAAAAAAAAAAAAACTAAAACCTTGTCAAACTCATTTACATCTTTACACTTGCTTTTTTTCCTGCAACTAGCAACATCTTTGGAAATAAAATGTTCACTAACTTCCTCATTTATTACACAAACTAACAAGTGTCATAATAAAGAGATAATCACTGTTCAGACGAGGTATCAAATTTGCATCAAAGGCATCTTTACCGCCAAGAAGAAAAGTCATCATGTCCAGACTCATGATAGCTTATTTTTTATTCTGTTGCAGAAAGCCTATAATAAGACAACTGTTTAACTGAAGAGAGGCTAACAATAGCTCAAACTGACAAGATTTGTGTAAACAAACATATGCTAGACTCATACCAAGTACCACATCCTGCAAGATTGTAATTACTGATCTGTCTTGTTAATGATGGAAGATTTATTATGATGAAATTCAGTACACTAATATCATCACTAAGTCTTTCTCGCTGGAGCTTATCGCATGTTTGTTTCTGGAGGGGTAAACATATTTTTTGGGGAGATCCTCAAGCTTCCTGTGTGGTTATGCTGTAAAACAGATTTGTTTTTGCTTGTTTTCCTTATTTAAAGCAGTTCAGCAAGTTGGACTGAAATCGAATCCAGAGTTCCATAATCCTGTACCTGGCATAAGCACCACATTTTAGAAGCCAGTGTTAGACTGCTAAAGCTATTATTTACCACTTATCTGAACCATATAGTAAAATACTGTCTTGGTGGTGGATGTCTATTATGGAATAAGCTTAAAACTGCTCAGGCCTGAAGCATGATCTATTTTCAGGATCCTTTACAAAAATACTTTAGACATTTTGTAGTCACAAAGAGAAATTCCAGGCTGAACAAAATGTACTCTGTAAAATATATAATCGTATTTACAGCCAGAATAGCTGGCATTTTTGGTTATTATATAAGATTTTCACCTAATGGCCTTATTAGGACTGCTTTGCAGAAATGTTTTCTCACATGGAATTGGCTTATATTCATATTATTCACTGTCTCATTTTACTGATCATATTCATTTTACTTTAATTACATTTGTATTAATTAGGGTCATAGGGGAGCTGAAGCACAACTTACATTACATTTAGTCATATAGCAGTCACTCACAAATAAGAATTTACAAATGAGAGTCTTAGTACATTACAGGGATATATATATATATATATTCATTCATTCATTCATTCATTATCTCCCACTTATCCTCTATTAGGGTCGCGGTTGGGTTCCCCATGCCCATCCAGGGGAGAACGTCTCGGGCGCTGGGCAGATAGACCCAGGACAGGGCGCCAATCCATCGCTGGGCAAATACTCACTCACACAGACACACTCTAAACGGGGCAATTTCGAGAATTCAATTGACTTGATCCATGTTTTTGGACTGTGGGAGGAAACCGGAGGACCCAGAGAAATCCACGCAGACACGGGGATATATATATTCTTTTATATATATATATATATTCTTTTTTGGCGGTACGGTGGCTTAGCGGTTAGCACGTTCGCCTCTCAGCGCTAGGGATTCCCGTTTCGAATCCCCATCTGGGTGGAGTTTCCATGTTTTCCCTGTGTCTGCGTGGGTTTCCTCCGGGCTCTCTGGTTTCCTCCCACAGTCCGAAAACATGGATCAAGTCAATTGAATTCTCGAAATTGCCCCATATAGAGTGTGTCTGTGTGAGTGAGTGTGTGCCCAGCGATGGATTGGCGCCCTGTCCTGGGTCTATCTGCTCAGCGCCCGGGACATTCTCCCCTGGATGGGCATGGGGAACCCCACCGCAACAATAATAAAGGAAAAAGCGGGAGATAATGAATAAATGAAAATGAATATATTCTTTTAATGAGCAAAGTTTTTTTTTCCCCCTCACAGGACAAATTAAATGCTTATGCTGCTAAGCTGCTTAATGAACTACTTTACTGCACCCACATGCTATTATTACTAGTAAAAGTGAAGTCACAGACTTCTAGCACTGTTGTTTTTCACCGGAGGGAAACACAGCCTTACACATAATCAAGCATCAGCTGCATTACAAAGAATAAAATGGCATCCAAAATCAAGTCACTTCACTAGTTTCCTGGATTTTATAAACTGCCTGGTTTCAGGTCAGGTGTTAAATAAAGCCCATGATAAAGGCAATAAACAGATTGCAGAAGTCAATGAGTCAGTGGTGTTTCCACTCTGCTGTATGGGAAACCGGCTCATATGGAATGACTGTGCCGTTTATTAGTCCCTGAACTGCAGTCAGTGCTGGTTCAACAATGGATGACTTGGCCTTTTTGATTCGAAAGCTTAAGCATTAAGGTCTTATTGCCAAACACAAGTGCACTATTGCAAATGAAAAGAATTTGAGTCATTTGCTTTAAGAAGCTGTAATCAGATTTGGGGCTAGAGTTAAAAATTTTACTCGTCTAGAAACATGGTAATCACAATGTTTCAGGACTGGAGAAGTGTACTTTTAGTGTTCAACTGCATTTTTGTAGAAATATCCTGAGATTTTAAACAATTTTTTTTTGATTTCTCCTTATTAACTAACAACTATTAGGGAAGAGTAATGCACTACATTAGAGTCATCAATAATGTCCAGGGTTTATGTCCTGTTTTATGTCTAATAGCATTGGTCACCTGATCACTGCACAATCTGTAAATGAGTGTCCTGCACTGATGATGGTGAAAGGCCATTCAAGCAAGATGAGTCCCCACTGAGCCTTGGTCCTCCCAAGGTTTCTTCCTTAAAATTTTCACTTAACAAGGAGTTTTTTCTTGCTACTAAAATTCTGCTTGCCCTTTGGGGGTTCCGGCTAGGAATACAGAATTATTAACTATTGTAAAAAGCACTATGGAAATAAATAAACTTGAACTTGAAAATTGTATATATATATGAATATATATCGGAATGTTTAGCAACCAGTGGCTTAGTGGTTTGCACGTTCGCCACTCAGCGCTAGGGATTCCCGGTTTGAAGTTTCCATGTTCTCCTCGTGTCCGCGTGGGTTTCCTCCGGGTTCTCTGGTTTCCTCCCACAGTCCAAAAACATGGATCAAGTCAATTGAGTTTTTCAAATTGCCCCATATAGAGTGTGTATGTGTGAGTGAGTGTGTGACCAGCGATAGATTGGCGCCCTGTCCTGGGTGTATCTGCCCAGCGCCCGAAACATTCTCCCCTGGATGGGCATGGGGATCTACCGCGACCCTAATATAGGATAAAGCGGAAGATAATGGATAAATGTTTAGCAACCATCTGCAATTGCTGGGTGTATAAGATAAACTATTGTCTATAAATTACTTGCAGTGTGTCAGGTATCTTTCATAAGCCTATTAAAGGATATATGCTAAATTCTGCAAATCCACACATAATGGTGATACAGCTTTTATTGTAACTCACTGATACAAGAGCAAACATTTAACGGAAGACAAACATTCCTGTTATGCATACTAGTTATTGTGACTTCAACACAAAACCCCTTACATCAAGTAATAATAATTTGACCACATTCCCAATTAATTGTATTAAAGCCTTTCTGTACATAATCTCCTTTAATCGATGTGCAGTGACCATAAAGCGATTTATATAATAGCTGTGTTTGCTTTTCAGCTTATCTTCTTAAAAGCAACTCATAACCTTTAAAATCCAAAAACCGAGTGAAAGCCATTTTTTATATTACTGCAAAGTTTTTAAAACAACCATGGTATTAAATGGTTAATGTCATACATTCTGTGTTCAACCTATTATTAAAAACACTGGAAATATCTTTCACTTGACATTATCTTGATATAATTTTAAGTTTTTTCTTTCATGCTAACAGATCTTGTGCATCTTGTGATATCTATTATTTCAGCCTGCCCAATATAGGATGGTTGCTGTACTGAATGCTGCTCTGCTCATGGATTCATCCATATGATCCCCTTCAGTGAGCTTTTACTTGTCACTATTTTGCTGTGTAGATGTTAATGCTGATACAATCAGTACGTACTGTATATAATCTTGACCTAACCTAAAATAAGTTAAGATGGTTCTATAAATGTTTCTTTTTATATTTCAAATCCGTGCTTAGTGAAGTTGAATAAAAAAATGTTTGTTATCTGAAATAGATGACCGAAAAATCCATGGCTATAGCTAAAGAGCAGAAACCCCAAACCCCCAAAAGTAAAGGTACAAACCTGCTCCGAAAGCGAAGAAGAAACTTTTATCAGGATGTTCTTCCAGCAGAGATTTTACTCTTTTCCCCATCCGCTCATTTCGCTTGTATATAAGTTCTTGGCGGAAATAGTTGTCGATCTCCTGAGCTGTGATCTGCTCACTAGGAGGCAGAGTAACGTTGTTAAAGTTGGGCACCTGAAAAGGTAAAAAATAGAAAGCTGTTGTAAAAAAAAGGCTAAAAGTTACTATAAGTATTTTAGTTTTTAAATTCTAGTGTTTGAAAGACACCACAAAGCAGTAAAAGTTTGTGTACCTGGGAAGTGTCATGGTTAAAGATGATGGAATTGAGATCACCACAGTTGTAATGCTTGATGAGATCCTCAGTCGTGTAGGGAACCTGGAGACTTCCAGCTCGTAGGCTCTCCTGCTGAAGCAGGGTCTGATTCAAGGCAAAAATGACCTGCACAAGCCACAAACATGTATGTAAATACACCAAGCAATGACAAGTTCTGGAAGTCTTCAAGCAAAAATACAGACAGTTTAAAAATATTGGCATTACATTATTGTGCAGACATATATTGAAGTATCCCAACTTGATTGCTGGGGTCACAGCAACATGGAGTAATTACTGGGCTTAAATCCCCAACCTTCACATTAATCACTGAGCTACCCCACCCTATATTCTAAATTTATAATTCATATAAAAATGCCTCAAATGTATTTGTGAGCGTTTAAAACTATATACAGGGAAGCAATACACACAAATTAAGTTCCCTTTTCAAAATAT
The DNA here is from genome assembly GCA_019802435.1 of Corydoras maculifer. NCBI lineage: Eukaryota > Metazoa > Chordata > Actinopteri > Siluriformes > Callichthyidae > Corydoras > Corydoras maculifer. The sequence continues at coordinate 1,271,520 of JAFMOD010000537.1, read as the reverse complement.
ATGCATTTAGTGTATATAAGAGGTATAAGTGTATATTTAGTGTAATTAAGAGGTCTACGAACATACTAATGGATCATAATACTTTTTAAATGATTTACTTCTAAAAAATTGTATTTTTGTAGCTTTTGTTTAATAAATTTATTTAAATAGCTTTTTTGCTGTATATAAGATTTGCTGCTCAATAGTCTGTGGTCACTGTTTTCAATTTTTTTTTCAATTTTCATTAGGAAACATATAAGGACTGTAGGCCAGTCAGGCAAGAACATGCACACATTGTGTCTATCTGCCACACTGATGTAACTCATGCAAAACAAGGCCTGGCATTGTCTGTTTGAAGTTTGTGAGAAAAAAAACACATCATAATGATATAAGCATAAATGACACCACCACATAATGCCCAGTGTGGGCATTAGTGCCCCATGCTATTACAGATACTGGATGGGTTCATGCACCATTGATCAGGCACCAGTATGTGAAAGGTAGGCAGGGCCCAGGAAACAAGAAAGGTAAATGACTCACCTATTGTTTGTGTGCATCTGTAAAGATGAGAAAAGGAAAAAAGAGAAAGCACTCAGGTGGAAAGATAGAGAGAGACAGTGACAGAGATAATCACCTACTAGGGCTGGTATTAACAAAAAAAAAATTTGTATTATTTAAAATTCATATCTTTTTTTATACAGTAATTCATATGGTAATTTGTTTATTTATTAGCTGGGGTGTGGCGATTCCTGTTATTTTTGTCAAAGTATTTAGCAAACAAAAATATTTTTGATAACAAACATATATAATGACATTTTGTGTTCTAGAACATAATTTGTCTTGAAACATCATAATTATCTAATTAGCTCTCTTTCCTTATAAATGCACATAGTCACACACAATATATGGGGCAATTTGGAGTATTTCATTTACCTTGATCCATGTTTTTGGACTGTGGAAGGAAACCGGAGAACCTGGAGGAAATCCACGCGGACACAGGGAGAACAAGAAAACTTCATTTGATTGGAATTCAAAGCGGGAATTCCTACCAATAAAAGGCGAACGTGCTAACCACTAAGTCACACAACTCACACTACACTAAACACACTACTGCAATAAATTAAGATGGTAACTAATGTACTAAAATGCATGATTTGGTGCTGAATAGAATTTGTATAATCTTTAAAGAAACCAAATAATCCCAAAATTGTGCTGTACATTAATTAATAAATTTATTATTTTTATTATATAAAAAAGCAGGACGACCCAGTGGCTTATTATTATTATATTTATCATAATCATCGTCGTCATTGTTGTTGTTGTTGTGTCCGCGTGGGTTTCCTCTGGGTTCTCCCACAGTCCAAAAACATGGATCAAGTCAATTGAGTTCTCCAAATTGCCCGTATAGAGTGTGTCTGTGTGAGTGAGTGTGTGCCCAGCGATAGATTGGCGCCCTGTCCTGGGTGTATCTGCCCAGCGCCCGAAACATTCTCCCCTGGATCGGCATGGGGAACCCCACCGCGACCATAATAGAGGATAAAGCGGAAGATAATGAATGAATGAATTATTATTATCTTAAAGAGTATAACTTTTTTAATCAATCATGAATAAGCAAAAGTTATTTTTTATTTGCCCTGTTGCCAATGATTTATTTTTTTAAATAAGAAAGAAAAATGACAGGAAACAAAGCCTCTTCTCCTCAATTTCCTCAAAAAGTGATATCATCTGCAAAATCTCCCTCTAGATCAAAGGCAGCATGCTGGTTTTCTTTCAATTAGTTCTACTTTACTTCTTTTTGTTGGTCCTGTTTTTGGGAGTTCACTCGAATCAAACCGTGAAATTCCACCCTGTTTACCCACTTACACAGCAATGTGGTTACTGCCACTGACTACACGCATGCATACACACACACACACACAATCACATATATAAAGTGTTTCCTGAACCTATATAAATCACTTTCAATAACTGGAGCAAATAAAATTTTATTTGCTGCTTGACTAGGACAAAAAAAATCAATCATGCCACTGTGGACAAAGCCGGCTCGAAGCCTGTGCAGCTCTTTCACACACTTGTTCACTCTTATGCACACTCTCGTGCGGCGGGAATCTTTTCATGTCGTGTGATGACAATCTCTGGCCTCAGCACTCATTGTTTCAGGGTCTCGTCCGGGCCAGAGGGCGGCAGATGCCTTCTCATCCAGGACAAAGAGCTTGCTCTCCCCCTTTGGCTGTCCTCTCTTCTAGCATCACTTTCATCCCTTGCTCATCAAAGCATCCTACTCTGCATTTGAAAGAGGGCCGGCTTTATGCCACTCAAATTAGCCTATCGCCACCCCACCAACCACAAAAAACTTTCTCCATCTGCTTTTGGGCCTTTCAGTATCTTAAAACATGGGGGAAGGTGGGGGCACTGTCTCATAGAAAGAGCAAGTCAAAGGAAGGATGAAAGAAAGGGTGGGAGTGAGGGTGAAAAAGACGATAAAGAAGCAAGTTGTGCCGTTTGAATCACATCCTTGAATCCTTGTGATCTGTCTTGTTTGCATCCGAGGAAACAAGTAGCATTATTTATACACCTTGCATTGCATTTTTTTTTTATTGTGCATGATTAAAAGAACACCAATAATCTAACATTAAGGAATGCTGACTTAAGTCAGTCATGCTTTATGTAGAAAATTATTACTAAAGTGACAGCAAGTGGACAATGGACAGACAGTATAAAGAAGAAAATTTTGAGTTAACAATTCACCACAAGCCATTGAAAAAATTATTCAGTGGCTTTTTATTATTTTAAACCTCTTTTGTTTTGCCATACAGTTTAATGTTTTCAGGTTTTTTAAGTGAAATGTTATGAACTTCTGTTGTTTTTAATAGCATCTCAAAGATTAAATCCATCAATATAAGGATGTATAAACTAAAAACATGCAAAATATGTGTTTCTCAAAATATGGACTATATTGTTATTTGCCTTTTTTTCTAATAAACTGAGCTTCTTTAAATTAATTACTTCAGTTTCAATTTCAAACAATACACATAGCTTTTTATTTGATTGCTACCACTGTGCACATTTCCCAGAGTTCAAATTTCTTTTAAACATTAATGCACAGAAAATTTGGAACCTCCAACATACCGACTCCCCCCCTCCACCTGCTTATTTCAGGGTGAGCTTGAAAAACAAATACGAGGGAGTCCACTGGAATGTACTCAAGTGGAACAAGTTAGTGGAGCACAGCGACCCATCAAGGTTTAGTGTTTCCATGAACTAAACAGCAACAGTTTGCAGTCACTATTCATCCCTGATAAGTTCTCTTTTCACTCTGGTCTTTAAGTTGATGACTTCCAGCTCCAGATGGGCAATTCTATGAATTTCTGTGAATCCCAAAACATCCATCTTCCTCTTTTGTTTTTGGGCAAAAGTTTTGTTTTGATATTATCAAGGAAACCCAAGCTCTGAAGTTTCAATTAAGCACAAGGACACTTGGAGTTTTTTTGGATACACAGACTGGGCTTAATTGCCAGATGTCATCATGAAGTTTCACTATGTTAATCAGTGGCATTGTCACTTTAAGAAATATTTCATCAAACTGAAAAAGTTCTTCCTGTATATTTGGTCATTTTGCCAATGTGTTAAAATTTAAGCTGAAACTGCAGAATTGTCAATCCTGATTAATTGCTGAACTGCCTAAAATCTTTAAGTAACTAAATTATAGTAAAATGTTTTGGAAAGAAGATTGTTTTAACATTATACACAGAGACAGGGAGATCATTTCACCATTTAATAAATAGTGAAAGATACTTAGTGGCATGAATGTACCTCATTTGTACACTTCTTCTTGTTTCCTGCCAAAATTGTTCCTTTACATATCTATGTACTTCACTGTCTGGGTTTTTAACTGTCATAAGTAAAGCTGCATCACTTGGTCAGGTCAAGGATAAGCAACATTGTCAAGTTTGTTTGGAACCCAAATGTACATGTGTTTAGTTAATCCATCAATTAATATTTTTCTTATGGACAAAGAAGAATCAGATTACAATTGTGTGGTTAAATTGATTCAGAGTGTGAGTCTGTGTGAGTGAGTGTGTGCCCAGCGATAGATTGGTGCCCTGTCCTGGGTGTATCTGCCCAGCACCCGAAACGCTCTTCCCTGGATGGGCATGGGGAACCCCACCGCGACCCTAACATAGGAAAAGCAGAAGATTATGAATGAATGAACATTTTTGGCCAGTTAGTACTAGTGTTTTTGATAATTCTTTGAATGGCCCGTCTCTCAGTCCAGTAGACAATTTGACACATTCTGTAAAAGTAAAAGGACAAAAGTAAAATTGTTGAAAAGATATTTGGAATGAATAATTTTTTTATCAAAATGAGTTTTGAGGTTTGAAGTATATTTTGTATATTCTCCTTTTTGTCTGCATAGTTTTCCTCTTACAGTTCAAAGAAAAATGGGGGTGATGATTTATCTACCTTTTTCCAGTTAAAACTGGCATAGGCTACAGAACCCCCAGTGAATATTTTCAAGTTAAGGGGCTTAGAAAATGACCCAATTAACTAACTTGTGTTTACTTTTATTTATTCGATTAATAAGAATATACGCTTGGTTGTAATATCTTGGGCTAACCATAATGATTTAACTAAATATGCATTAATTTATTTAACAAAAAAGGAAATGGTAAAAAATGTGTTTGCATAGTAAAAATAAACTTATAAAATAAATAAAATAAAATATAGAATAAAAAATGTTATTAATAGAATAAAAAATAAATTTGGTTTACTTATGAGTTTGTCTGCAAAATTCAGCAGACACATAATGTCTATACAATCTAATCCTATGGAGCAAACATCCATGTTAATATAAACTGTTTGATTTTTGCCAGTGAATGACTCATACTGTATTATAAACAAAGAACGGAGGTCTGTATTTGTTTGCCTCGGGTATCAGAGCAATCCATTCAAGATATGTAGTTGATTACAAATAAGAGTGTGTTTCTAATATGTACTACTTCTTATTTGTGAGAAACGCTATTTAACATTAATAGGCAATAGACGAGCCACTTTAATGACCATTCGTTGTGCTGTGACTGTATATATTTTTTATGTTTTTTGTAAGATTTTAGGAATAATTTAAAATTTTACTTCCTTTTAAGGCAAGAACTTAGTTCTATTTATTTTTACTATATAAACCAAACATGTGCACTACGCCAATTATAGCTACAAGTCCCCTGTGGTATGTCTCTTTTATTATTTAACACATCTATTGGCCAATTACATAAAACCCAAATAAAAATCCATATAAATTCCAGGTTGTACTCCAATAAAACAGAACAAACATTATTTAACGTTACTGTAGAACCATCCTAAAGACACTGAAGGAATAAATTTTTCTTAAAGTGCACACACCAAGACAAAATGATTGCCAAACTACTTTTAAACTGCTGAGCTGCCCTGGTGGTTCTTCTGAAGGTGTTTTAATGCTGTTTTCATTTGCAGTAAATTGTATTTGCCCAGAATGTTGCTTGACAACCAGAACCAGCAGTTGCACTCATCCAAGGTCAGTCTACCAGCCAAAACCCAGCATCCCACCCAGACAGCTCAGAAAGTCAAAACCCAGCATGTTAAAGAGCAAAGATTAAAGAGATGGACGACCTTGCACATAAAACTGCATGGCCTGATCATCAGGAATTAGAGTGAACTCAACAGAACATACAGCATTTCATGAGTAAATGTCACCAGTAATCCCCATATCTTTGCCAAGAACACATGAACATGCTCGATGATAGAATTTCCACAAGGTCTTGAACTGTGTCTACAGGCATTATTTTAATGGAAAAGTATTTGTGTGGTCAGACATTGAGCTTTAATACAATCTCTGGAATTTAATTGATGTTATAGTTTAAACAAAAGATGTAGCAGTGCAGCAATCAGAACTCAGATTCTTAAAGACATGTCTGTATGGAAACCGATGTTAAGTGTGCAATCAGTTGTTTATCATGAAACAAAAACTGTTGTCACAATGTTATTCTTTACAACTCATTTTAACTCTATTTACTTCACTACGACAAATAGTTATATAACTTCATTAACAATTAATTTGGACTAGGGGTGCTGAAAAAAATTGATTCTTCAATGAATCGCAATTCGTAATCCAGGCGATCGAATCGATTCAAAATGTCCAAAAATTGATTTTGAAAAAATGTGTTTAAGTTTTATTTTTTTGGCGCCCCCTCCCAAGCCCAGCATGAACAACATGCTAGCAAGAAGCATGGAGCAGGGAGAGAGAGCGCTATTCGACCCGCCCGTCGACGTTAAAAGCCAGTGTTTGGCTTTTAAAGTCAGGAAGAGAGAGCTGGACATGAGCACAACTGTTTACAATGAGTGTAAAATGAAATCGAGGTACTTGGAAATACGACAAATGTGCAAGCCCGTTTGCCACGACATCAGCCTGAGATACAAGAAGTTAAAAAGTTGAAAAATATATTTAATTATTAATTTTTTTAATATTTAAGTTTTGAAAATGTAGCAAATGTTGTTGCAATATAATTAAAATGACTGAAGTACGGATTTTATTTTTTGTGTTAAATTTTAAAGATTTGCAAAATATAAATGCACTATGACTAAAGTCATAGTTTCAATTAAAGGTTAATGCACTATGGTAAACTTTGGTATTAATATATTTTGAATTATTTGTTCATTGATGGATGTTTTTTATGTAAGAAGAGCTAACCTAAAACTGCTCATTTTAATTTAGCGCAATCCTTTTATTTTGTATAAATATAAAATGATGCAAAAAGATTTGAAACAGAACAGAACCTGAAAGTATTGTCTTAAATAAATGTTCTATTTGTTTATATCGCCGTTTCATCATGTCAATCACATAAATTAAACAAAATTTAAAGACCATTTGAACTGAAAAAATTGTTTCTAAATTAAAAATCGTTTCCGAATCGAAAATTGTTTCCAAATCGAAAATCGTTTCTGAATCGAAAATCATTCATGAATCGAAAATCGTTTCTGAATCAAATCTGAATCTGAATTCGCACCCCTAATTTGGACCAAACAGTTTTAAGGATTGGCAGCATGATAGTGCGCCCACCTCTTATTGCTGGGTATACAGATTCAAATCCCAATCTTGGCAGAGTCTATGTTCTCTTCATGTCTGCATGTGTTTTTACGGGTTCTCCAGTTTCTTCCCACAGTGCAAATTCCTGGATTTAAGGTAAACTGGCTGCTCTAAATTGCCCTAACCTAAAGGTGTGTGTGTCTTTGTGAATGAGTGTGCCCAGTGATGGATGTTGCCCTATCCTGTGTGTATCTGCCCCCCCCCCCGGGTGCTATCCTAGTAGAAGATTAAGCAAAAGATAATGAGATGAGATTAGTTTCAAAGACTTATTTCAGAGCAAACTACTCAATTAAAGGGTTTACAGGGAAATACATGCAATTTGGAGCTTTATTTTGTTTGCATTCGCACTACCAAATAAAGTAATAATCTAATAATAATAAATAATAAATCTAGAAGCAAGTTATAAAAAAAATGGTATTTTTGTAGTTTATTGGACCCTTTATTGTAACATATTTGGGCACTTAATATTATAAATTTAAACTTGGGGCTGCTCCATTTTTAACAGTTGTGAACTGAAGCTAAGCCTAGCAGCAAGTAGTTGACTAGTTATTACTCCTTATAAATGAGCAGTGGACTTAAGTAAACAGTGCAAGTGCTCAACCATTTCTATTCTACAAAAAACAACCTGTCATCACCTGACACACACATACACACACACACAGATGCTGGTCAGACGGGGTGTGTGGCATTGCTATCTTGGTGGAGTATATGCTTTGATCCTGCAGACACTCTACAGGTCCTGTCTCCACAAACTGACCTGTGCATTCCACTGGAAAACGTTGATGGCACCAGACTAGGCCTGCTGAGCCTGGATTACTCAAGTATTGTATATACACACACACACCCACACACGCACCCACCCATGCATGCACACACACACACACACGCACACACACACACACACACACACACACACACACACACACACACACACGCATGCACACGCATGCACACTAGAAGCATGTGATTTTGACAAATTATTTCTTGATATATTTTAGGATTTGTAGATGATGGTATATATAATTGATGTTAATACAATCTCTGGAATTTAATTAATGTTACAGTTTAAACAAAAAAATGTAGCAGAATAGCAATCTGAACTCAGGTTCTTAAAGACATGTCTGTATGGAAACCGATGTTAAGTGTGCAATCAGTTGCAATCTGTTTATACATACTCACTAAACCAAAATAATGTACCTGTGCAAACTTGGGTCCACTGATGAGTTAAGTACAGAGTGTATCCGGTGTTCAGCGATCATTGAATCTTTGGAGGTTTCCATAATTTGAACTCTGCTCTGACCAGCATATCACTGGCCCACTAGAGCATGTCCATTCTTGCTGCTGCTGCTTAGGAGTTTCTATTTCTCCAAATTGCAGTGATCCATTTCCTTCTCAATGCTTTTAACTTTGGGCAAGCTATAAAAAGATAGGTGCTCTACTCAGGTCTATACCCAATTATGCAATGCATCTTTACAGACACATGCTGTATTCTGCACTAGTAGAGCAATATGATTATGAGTAGACAAATTGCTGGTAAGTCAGTGTTTGTTTTTGCAAACTGAAAATTTTAAATTTTCTAGTTTAAAGCATCTGACAAATTCAATAAATGTAAAAAATGATAGCTCAATTCATATCAACAGTTACACCATAACATCAATTACTACAGATGATGGGAAACCCATTGTACAATGCAAAATAATGAGTTAGAAGTGTGGCTAAACACAAGTACCAGAAGTCAGCCAGTTTGGAAACATGATTACATAAATGTAACAAGAGCTGTTTACCTTTACTTGATTAATACAGCCATGAAAAGAGTCATTTAGTATATATACAAACCCAAATGTAAAACAAAGTAGCTGGTTTTATTTTCTGATAAGCTCTACCAACAACCCATAATGTGGCTATTCAACCAAAAGAGAAATGTCAGAGCCATATATAAGCAACATCAAAACACATACAGATCTGAGTAAATAAATGCTTTAAACCTGCCTAATCAGTTTGCCTCAACACATCAGTGGTTAACAGAGTGCAGTTGCTGAAATCTGTCTAGCCATCAACTTTGAATGAGGCTGAGCAATGAGATTCATTTTTGTAAGTCACTTTGGATCAAAGTGTCTGCTAAAAAACCAAATGTAAATGCAATGATCCATATCATCCAAGCAGATAATTAGAGGAATACAACGATGATGGCCAAAAGCTTTAGCATTGGTTATCAATTACATTACTGATTTACTGTTTTTTTCCCCAAATATTTTGTTTAGTTAGACACCTGGGTAAATTAAATAAATGTACTAACAGAGAAGGTTTATAAAACTTAGTAAAATAAAGCTGTTTTAACACTCAATAGTTAAGTGTTGAAGTGTATAGTTATGTTCATAGTTAAGTTGAATCTGTGCTATAGGTCTAGTAAATCTGTACAAAAATGGGTTTCATTAATTTTTTAAAACATTTATTCATATTGACATACCCCCAGGATAACTATAGTATCTCATCCATATGACTTGTCATATATGTCTTTACATTTTTCACACAACTCCAATGGCATAGCGCATATCTTTAACCAGATTTACACATACAATTTTCATATCACCATAATGAGGGAAGATTTTAAACTGATTATTAACTTGTGTTTAATATATTAGGTGCAAAATACAGTTTTGCATGGAGTCAATCAATAGTCATTGCCTCTAATGTGCTTTCTGATCCATCCAGACCATCCTGCACACCTAATTCACTCTAAATAACAACAACATAACAAAGAAAACAAGCATCTGCTAAGTAAAAACTGAACAAATCACATAATTCCCAACCTAGACTGAAGTTGAAACACTATGGGCCCATTAAGACAATTTGAACATTGTGCATTGGGTTTTCATCCTTGTGGCAGCAGGTTACAGAAGCCTACCTACACTGTGTTCACAATTATTAGGCATTTGAGTATTATACATGTATAATTTTATGCATGTTTTTTTTATCAATTACAACTGCATAGACTTAAAGGATTATTGGATTTAAGCACATCAAGTGATGTATATATGTGGAATGTGGAAGGGTGTGTCTCAGGGATATCACCATCCTATATCAAGGTGTGCATAATTATTAGGCAGCTTCTTTTCCTCAGGCAAAATGGGCCAAAAACCTTTAACTGACTCTTAAAAAATGTAGAAATTGGAAAAGCGTTCAGAAGGATGCAGCACACTTAATACCAGACATGAAGTGACCAGCAACCCATTATCCTCCAGTGGTATCAAATTCCAACCTACCTGGAGTGCCCACAAGTAAAAATTCAGCGCTTTAAAGACATGCCAATGGTAAGGATGGCTGAAACCTGACCACCACTAAACGGCTTCATATAAGGTAAAATATCTGAAGATAGATTTATAGACTGATGACTGAATTGGTAACAGACACAGCGCTTCCTATCGACTCAGACACCAGTATGGTGATGCCATTGGGGACTGTTATCAACTGATATTTCAAATAATGAGCTAGTTGAGCTAGTTTTCAGGTTCAACCTTGTGCTAGTTGAACCGTTTCAAGTTCAACCTTGTGCTAGTTTTTAGAAGACTTTTTTGTGGTTAGGATAAAAGTCTACATGTTCATATTTTTTAGACAGGACTCCATTAAAGTCCTCCAATACGTATCCAGTAAAGGCCTTAAAGATAAAAGAATAATGGCATGATCCCATTCCTCACCTGACCTAAGCCCTTTTTAGAACCTGTGGGCTCTTGAATAGGAGATTTACAGTAAAGTTTAACAGTCCACCACTCTAAACTGTGTTTGGGGGCTGTGGTTGCAGCTACATAAAAAGTTGATTGTCAAAAGATTAAGAAACTGACAGACTTCACATACAGAAGTTTCCTGACTTTAAGTCATAAATGTGTATTTGTAAATTTTATTATTTATTTTCACTTTAATGGATGAAAGTAAACAAATAAGGGTCAATTGATTTTTTTTCATTTACTTGCATAATAATTCTGAAAAAATACATAATCTCTTAAGAAGGCCAAATGCTCATTCATCTTAAATATCCAGGTTTGAGATTTATCATTTTGGACTATAGTTTTTTAACAATAAATAAATACTTAAAATACAACGTTTCTAAAAATTGTGCGCGCAATAAAATTTTCATAGTGTCACAGTGGATAATGACAAAAGGCTGTAAATTATTGCATATAAAATCACTTTGTGTTTAGGTAGTGAATGTTTACAAGCTCAGTTTTTCTCATTGCTATTCAAAAAATGACATTATATTGTTATTATGAAAACTTTTTGAAAGTGTCCAAATATGTAGTTCTGTTACCATTTTAAATGGCGCGATTGTCCACAAATGTAGCAATATGACATTTTTCTTTCATCAAATCATTCAGCCGTAGCACATAGCAACTGCCAGTTACCAGCTCTGGATCCAAACTCTTGCAATTTCTAGATAAGTAAAGATGAAGTAAAATATGCAAAGTTGGATCTATATGGTAAGTACAGAAAATTGATAATGGAGCAAGAAGTGGGTGTGTCCAAATTTATTTGGTATTGTATATAGCTTTGTGTTCCATTAGAATGTACAGTGTGTAGTTCAAACCACAACATAAAGTAATGGCTTCTGAAAGTGTGGTTTATTTTATTAAGAGGCTACAAACTGTGGCTTTCAAGCTGCCATCGTCACACATCCAACCCAGAGCGAGTAAATTCCCAAAACGGAGTCAGATATTCCACACACTCTTACCCGCTCTTGCACACCCCTGCACACAGAAAACCTTTCTGTTATATCTCTCTTATACCTTAAAGGGCCTTGCTTACATTGGTACTCGGCCACAGCCAAATATTTGGCTTGTCGAGAGAAATCAGTATCAAACACAAAAGGCTGGCAGCCTTTCCCTGGGATGTGCCCACCAATCACTGTACAGCATGCCAGATCCACAGAGGTGTCAGACACTCACAAAAAACACAGTGTTTTGATTACCTGATGCACAGGTTGACCAAGCACAAAATCGATTGGGGAATCAACTAAATGTAAGAAGACTTGGTGTTTGAATTTATTATATTAAAATGTAATACTGTAACAAATGATACAACTATAAAACAAATATCTATTTAGTGAATATAGAGGCATTGGAATATATCATTGTAATATTATCATCTCAAAATTACATTTATACAAAGCGACCAACAAATGAGAACACCCAAGTCCAATCTTCCTGATTATACAAAACGAATCTGCAGTTTGGGTGACCTAATCAGATCAGTCCTTCTTGTTAGATAGGATCAAAACCATTCAAGTGCTGTATCAGAGAAGCCTAGTTGAAATAAAATGGACAGTAGTATTTGATGATTTCCTCGTAAGCTACATAAAGGTCCAACAGAATGAAAGAGGATTGAAATATACTGATTACTGGACGTTTTCTTATAAAGGTGATGTAACTACTATGAGAAAAGGCAGCAATGAAAAATAAATAAAATATCTAGAATCTATAAGTCATTCAGACTGTGATGTTAATATTTTGGCACATTTTGACATATCTCTAAAAATACAAGCTATATTTTGGACAAAGCTACTGTGCTTTTCATCTTATGTTCAGCTACAAAAAAGAAATTACACAGTAGGCCATTTGGCCTTCACGCAAATGGAAATGGACATGCTGCGGAAATCAATATCACCATAGCAGATTTTCATGCAAATGCAAACCTAAAGTATACAGTGTTAAAACCACTCAACGGCACATAAATACAGCTTTGACACAAAAACTTGCAAACAATAACTGGATTCTTATCAAATGTATAAGCCACATCTAAGATCTTAATGTATCGACTCACATAAAACCACAAGGATTTTGGATGAGCCATGTTGGACAAAGCCACACGTTTAATGGAAATGTAGGTTAAAGAACCTCCATAAAGCCCGAATAAATAAATACTATAAAGTAAGAAAATGGTCTAAAATTAAATGTGGTAAAGATTGGACCTGGTGAACAGTGGGCCCCTTTTTATGAGGTTGGAACACAAAAAGCCCCCTTCCCCAAAGACAAACACACTCCGGGTGTAAATGACCCTGAAAACACCCGCCGTTTCATCTCTCTGAGCTGGGACAAAAAGTAAACAATGTGTAAAGGGGGTGCAGGGGATGTGATTGTGGACAGAGGAGTGGGAAGAAACTCAGTCAATTAAATTCAAACCTGTTATACGGATATTGCAAAGTTGTGACACCCTTTATGTAGACTTCTTTGTAATGGTCATAATTTTGTCTTTTTTTTTTTTTTGCATAGCTTGTAGGCATCACTTTCTGTTGTAGTTTATATATTTTTTACAAATGCTACTTTTATAGTTTGAATAAAAAATTACCAAATGAGAGTTATTACTTTTTTTCAAAAAGGAAAGAAGTGTCTAATAAACAGCACAGTATTGCACACAATGATAAAAAAAAAACCCCAGCACAACTGCTGTGTGTGATCCAATTGTCACTGCAGTGCTGAGAATAATACGCCATCTAAACAGAACCTGATCTGTGCTGCTCCTTTGGTGGTCCTGCACATTTGAAAGCAAATGGGACCAACAAAGTATGCAGAGAAACAGGTAGACTACTGTCTGGAATTGTAGAACTACAAAGTGCCTCTATATAGTATGTGGAACTGATCAGATTATTTAATTTCTACAATGAGTGTAGAAACAAAAAGGTATACCCAAGTGGAAATTGAGTGTATACCTCTTCATATTAATAAACGCTATTTTTCTATATGTTTGTTTAGATCTTAAATACATTTTATTAGCACTGCAATGAAAACCTAATTTAAAGTCTGTTATGCCTTTTCTGCCCATTAGTCACAATACACAAAACCCTTCTGTTTTTTTTTCACTTATCAGCTCAGTCTGTTTTGAGACTAAATTCTATACACAGCCCATTAGCTGCTTGGCTGTTACAGATAAAACAAATAAAGTACTCTCAATTTATAAAGAAAAAAAAAAACTTAAGAAAGAAAGTGGACCACAGCATCCCATGACTCTTAAAACAGCATGGTATAGTTTAAATCAGACTAAGTTCAACAGGACTTTGTTTGCATTGCATGTTTCAGAACCATTGCAGAAATTACCAGATATATATTCCAGATCGATCCATCTATCTATATCCATCTATCTATATCCATCTATCTATCTCTATATCTATATCTATCTATCTATCTATCTATACATTTTATTTTGTTGAGTGTGAATGTTGACTCAACATTTATAATCGATTAAAATAATATGAAAAAAAAATAAAAATCACCAAGAGTTTGGTTACCAATTACTAAAATGTACACTAACATTTCACAATTCTGGAAAGTTATTTGATACAGGTGAATTTATCATGGTTCACGCATCCACCAAAGTTGTAAGGTGTAAACGTAACAAAGATTCTCTTTTTGCCAAAGTTTTTTATGAATATGGTGTAAATATTCGAAAAAAGTATTCAAACAATCATGCAACAGTAACAAAGATAGACAAATGGGCTTAAAAGTATTTTTGAATAATTTTCTAAAACCTCAATCAGACATCAAGTAATGCAATTCAGCATCTGTCATAGTATCTCTGTGTGCATGTGTGTGTGTGTGTGTGTGTGTGTGTGTGTGTGTGTTTAAAAAATAATTCATATGAAAATTAGCATACTCAGTTACAAAATAAATAGATTGTGGAAGACGTAATGTAAGCAAATGGGTTCAAATCCTAATCTGGGTACAGTGGTTTTCTTCTTGTTCTTCTGTTTCCTTTCACAATCCAAATACATGGATTAATGATGGAGTGGTTGCTCTAAATTGCCCATATATAGCATGTATGCGTGTGTGTGCCCAATGATGGATTGGCACCTTGTCCTGGGTGTATCTGCCCAGCACCCGAAATGTTATCCCCCAGTTAGTATGGGGAACCACGCCCCCACATGACCCTAATATAGAATTAAGCGGAAGATAATGAGAGAGATGAGATAAAGAAATGTAACAGTGGTAAACATGCTTCTGTCCCAATTTTGTTAAAATATAACTTATAACAAGATACTCAGGGTTTGAACATGTTGTAAATATTTAGAGTAAGAGTTCACATTTTAACTGTCACATTTGGGGTGAAACAGGGAAATATATTACAAATTCAAATCTAAAAATGTCAACAGATGAATGTACACTAGAATCATCTTAGTATTCATTTGGAAATATAAAATATTCATTAATTCATTCATTATCTTCTGCTTAATCCCCTACTCGGGTCGGGCGAGGGGGAGGGTGCCATGCCCATCCAGGGGAGATCGTTTCAGACGCTGAGCAGATACACCCAGGACAGGGTGCCATTCCTTAGCTAGGCAATATAAAAAAAATTATCATTTTGTGACGTCTTTAACATTTACTAATGTGCATTTAAAGCCATGATTTTGTTATGCTGAATTTTGGGGAAGGGAGAGGTAAGAAGTAGCATTACTGTCTGCTTTTCTTATAGCTAGATGTAACAGGTAACAAATAGATATCCAAGGCCCATTAATGATTGCAGTGCACTTATACATTAGCACGTTTAAGGGTTGGTGTGTGTCTGCCAATGAAAGGACAATAGAGGCAATAATTGGTGCTTAAACACTTGGTAATTGCAGGAGTCATTATGGGTCAGTGCAAATGAGTCTCTCAGCAGTTGTTGCATTGCAACAGAACAATAGCATGATGAGGTTTATGCAAGTGAAATTGCAGTTTGAACAGAACTATCTTACATTTCTGATTATGTAGGCCTTGTATGTATTTATCAATAGTGGGCTTATAATGTATATTATTAATTTCATTCATATGAGCACAGTGACTAATAATTAAACGAGAAAATTCAATTACTCTATGTGACTGTCAGCCATAATGCATTACACTTTCATATAACAATGCTTATACAAGCTATACATTTTTTATAACAAAACACACTTTCACAGGTGTTACGAGTCAAAGTCTTTCTCAAATCCTTACAGCTATTTCCAGACACAAAATTCTTTGTTCAGTCCACAAACAGCAATGGAAAATGACGCATTTCAACAAGTGGAACATGAGTACTTGTTCCATTTAATGCCTGAAAGAGTTAGTTATGGAGAAAGTCATAACTAAATGTTCAGATAAACAGTACAGTGAACTATTTTCATCACAGAGATTAAGCAGTTTAAAATAAACACAAGCATAAATTAT
>JAFMOD010000537.1:1228302-1252697 GCA_019802435.1 Corydoras maculifer | reverse complement strand
TATATATATATATATATATATATATATATATATATATATATATGTGTGTGTGTGTGTATGTATGTATGTATGTATGTATGTAGTTGAACTTTCAAATGAAAATACACCACACAGTCATTGTAAAATACAAAATCATTCAATGTGCTTGACCAGATAAAAAATTTAAACTAGGGGTTTTGAATATGTGTGCAATGTAGATTTAGAATTATAGAAATGGGTTATTGCTGCTTTTTTGTCAAAGAAAGTGAGATATTATATAATTGTACAATTATCATGATTCGAACTAAACTCTGCAGAAGTACACAGTGTAGCTGGGAGGGTGGTTTCCGCTTTTGATGGAAACACATCTGAGATTTGATTAAGGAGTGATTCAGACATGTATTAAGCTTGATGTCTAAATGCTTCTGAGAATTTAAGAAAAGACCATGTGTAAAGTGTCAAGCATTTCAAGTAACCATTTTCAACACATTATTAAACAAACGTTTGTCTATAATTACTCAAGAGACACAATGTCATGGTATTCAAGTCAGCAAACTGGACAGTGAAAACCACCACCTAGATTTGTTATATAGTTATTTTTATTTTATCATAGGAAAATCATTCAGAGCTGATAGAAACCAAATGAATTCAAATTACATGTTCTGAATATATGTGTACTTAAGAGCATGTGTGCTAATCAAACTAGCTATCAATCAAACTGACATAGCCATCAGGATCATTTTCAAAATGGAGCCAAGAAGAGACTAACTGTCTGAAACTGACCGTTGTGACTGTTTTTGAGCTAAGTAAGAACATATACATATTAAAATAAAAAATACTAAAATTGTTGTTTCATGATGAAGCGTGAGGTTCAGTTTTCTTTGGAAACTTAAAAAAAATGTTTCTTGGTGGTCCAAATACAATTTCAGACCCCTGAATTCCCCTCACCACTATGGATCATATGCTCCCTAATTTCATGGGTGTCCTCACCATGCTTTCATTTGATAGACTGAATGCCGACTACTGGAAAATGCCCCAGGTGTTCTTGTACTCATTCAGACTAAGACACAATTTAAAGTAATTAATCTACCTACTGACAATTTTTTTGTGAGCTTGGAAGAAACCACAGTGGCCAGAGAAAACCCAAACAGACACGAAGAGAACATAAACATAAAGCTAGCCTTGCCCCTTCAAGAGGCCCTGTGGGTACCTGCACCATCTGCTGCACAGCTATAATGTATGCTCTATATAATACATGTTTTGAGATAAAGCTTGGATGTTTCAATCCAGTATCGAACATTGGTATCAGAATTAGCCTTAACATGAAGGGTCGGCATTAATCTGAATTACTTTGACCTGTGCACATATCATTATAATAACCAACTTCAATCCATACAAGATCGGGCCATCCCTATGTGTATAAACATTGTCAGTAATATTACCTTGATCATTTGACCTGCATAATAAAAACAAAGGCAAGCCAGAGGTGAAAGCCCTACACCAGATGTTATTATTTTTACAAGCCATATTATGAAACTCCCGGCTGATTAAGGCTAGAAACATGGACAGCTTCCTTACAAGGGTTGCTGGTTTCCAGAAATGGCAGAACCATGTCGACAAAACACAACAGTATCGGTGGATCAAACTCAATGTTCTTTTTTTTGATGTGGAAAATTAATCATCTGAGATGTTTTTAGATTTTTGTTGTTTGATTAGCTGAAAAAGCTTTGGATCTTAACCCCACTGCAGTGAAATGATTTGAATGTGTCTAAAATATCACCATCTGGATAAATGCAGTAAGGAGTTATTGCAGTGTTATTTGTAATACCTTGCATTATGTTATGGTTATTAATTTCTCAAAAACAAAGAGTGGATTTAATAACACAAACTGAATAATGAATTGAATTATGTATGTTTGTGGAAATCTAATAAGCAAACTGGGTGCCAAAAGGCCTTAAAAGCTTTATCAGAATATAGATTTTATTTCATTTTCTTCATTAAATTTCTTTCATTTAATTTATGGGGCATGTGATCAAATGTCCATCTTATTCGCCAACATGACTAAAACTATTTGGAAATCACCTAAGTATGCATGTAGGCTATTATATGGAAATGTCCATTATTCTAACAAACATTAACACAGTAACATGATGGATCATTATAAACATCAAGGATCAACAATAAAGTAAAAAAAAGTTGTAGCTTTAAACAGGCTACAAAAATGTTTGTAATAAACATAACACTTAAAAAAATCGGTTTGCACTTTTGTCTTTCAGTGCTGGGGATAAAGGTTTGAATACCAATCTGGGATGGAAATTCTTCCATGACTTCCACGTAACTGGGTGGATTTTCTTTGGATTCTCCGGTTTTCATCCCACAGTCCAAACACATGGATTCATGGTGAACATACTGCTCTAAAATTCCACCTAAATTTTGTGTATGTAAGTGAGTGTGCCGGGTGAGAGATTGGTGCCTTGTCCTGGGTGTATCTGACCAGCGCCCAAAATGTTCTCTCTTGGATGGGCAAGGGTGGGGCCCTTGTTCTAAGTGATGCTAATAAATCCATATTTAGATTGCAAATCCACTACAAGAAAATATTTTGTTTTCTTAAAATATTCTTATCACTGCATAGGTACAAGGATTTCACTAAATGCTACCAGAACCTTACCAGTGATAGGCATAATCAAATAATTTAAGCCAACAAACGTTACGTTATGCCTGCCTCGTCCTATTTTTTTCATTCTGTTCCATTTCATAGTGTCTACCACAGACCACCCTGTGTCTGTATCTGAACAGTTATCACATAAATACACTATCAGATCTTTATTATTTAAAATGTTCAAACACACAGCTGACCAGTGAACATAAGTACTGAAGAGCTAAAGTTAATAAACAATGACCAATGACCATTCACCACACTGCCAGTAATGAAGATTGTTGCTAATGAACCTGGAGCGACTAGTCACTGCACATTCATCTATACTTTTCAACATAGAGGGTCATTCAGTACGGTAATTATCTTTCCATGCCTCATTAACCTTAGTGACAAAAGCCAGTCACACAAACTTCCCGTTGCTCACCCAGTGCCACCATTTGCTGTTAAATATTACTTTCAAAAGGATTCTTATATTGCTTTACTGGTTGATGCATGAACACATCATGTCTTTGAAATACAGTGGTGGCACTGCGATCTAAAAATGTGCCTGGTAACACACTTACTAAGCCTCTGAAATATGCATTGCAATTCTAATAAATACACTATATGGACAATATTATCAGGACACCCAGATATTACACCCACAGAACCCTATATGATGTTTTTATTTTACAAGGTGTTTAACATCGGGTGAGGTAAAAATTACCCAAGGTTGGATTTTATTTTGATTCGTGCACTGGAACACAATTAAAATAGAACAAAAAAATAATCTCTCAAACCTTTTGGCAACCTTTTATCCACAGGCATCACCACACCTCTCAAGCAGGTGAGACTGCAACTGCACATACTAAGGGCAGGGGAAACATTCCATTCTTTTTATGAGTGAAAACCAAAGTAAATAGTAAAGCCCATTCCAACTTTGGGAGAATGTGCCAAACTACACACAAAACGTACCTTAAGGTCAAACTTGTTATACCATATCATATTTATTTCAGTGGAATTTGCTGAGCCTATGGGGTTCAATCAAGGTTCCAGGAAAAGTCAAATAAACCTTATTTGATGTTCTTACCATTTATGGTTCCTGAGTTAGCTAGAATATTTGAACGAGTGGATAAAGATGACTTCTTAATGTACAAGATGCAAGCAGAGAGCTCCCCCCCCCCATCTACAGGCTGCCATTAAATTAAAACCCCTTTTATTAAAAAAGAACAGCATATCGCTGGTGTGACTGCAGCTTGTGTATGTGATGGATACATTTCCATTAGGTCATTTAGCAGATGCTTTTATCCAAAGCGACTTCAATTAATCCAATAGGTTGGTGTCAGAACGCAGGGTTGATAAAGCACCTCTGGAGCAAAGGGGGTTAAGGACCTTGTTCAAGGACCCACATTTTTAATGTCAGTGGACCTTGGATAAAGTCAACAAGGAGCAGCAAAAGTTTGATCCAAGATCAGCAGAACTGTGAGAAACAGCAAGATCCAAGTTTGAATCCTAATCTTGGTAGAGTTTCTATGTACCTTGTGTGTCTACAGTAAGTGTTTTTTTTTTCAAGTTAGTGGTTTCTATTCACAGTCCAAAAAAACACCTCTAAAGCTAAATTGCCCCTATATAGTCTGTGTGAGTGAGTGAGTGTGTGTGTGTGCCCAGTGATAGATTGGAGCCCTGTCCTAGGTGTATCTGCCCAGTGTCCAAAACGTTCAACCCTTGATGGGCATATCAACCCCTCCACGACACTAGCATATGATTAAGTGGAAGATAATAAGATGAGATAAAAAGTTTGATATGAAGATTTAAAGTAAAACAATGCTTTATTTATGTATTAATTAAAGACTCACCATTTCAGTTTTTACTTAATTGCTGACAATTTGCTGTTATTACTGCCATGGGACTTTCAGTAGCTATATGGTTTATGTATAAAAAAACATATGTTATCTGTAGAATTGTGATTATAAAATTTAACATATAAATTGACAGATGGTAATTCATATTTTTTTCTTCGTGATGACAGTAAGCCATGAGACCAAAGCTAAGACACTACCACTACTATGTTTTCCAACATTTAATCATGTGCAGATGTACTTCCTCCACACTTTGCCTTTTCCATCACTTTGATAAAAGTTCAACCCAGTCTCGTGAGTATATTAAACTTCTGATTGTTATCTCCAAACTTTTCTGCAAATTTAAATTACTGTCTACAATATACACACCATCAGCTGTTGTTGTCTATTCATTTGATGTCTGTATTTTAATATGCCAGTGTTTCGTGTCTTTTCCAGGAAAATCTGAATTGTTGTTTTGGCTATGCCCGGTGTAGTTGCATTGCCTTTGATCATTTTCCTTTTTTTCTTAGCTGTTACTTGCCTTCCCCATAGACAGCTCTCTGCCTTTTTATAAGGATGTATAAAATACATGTGATACATGGTAATTATTTACAAATATGGATGTGTGTAAAGTGTATGTAATATATCTATAAATATATATAGACAGAATATATATATAGACAGAATATATATATATATATATATATATATATATATATATATATATACACACACACATCACAGTTTTAAAACATATGCCTAAGCTTAAGTTTCTAAAAGGACAATGTTACATTCTGTCACTGTCCTTGGTTTAATCACATAGCAAAAGCTATTATTTCAGACAAACTTTGTTTGTATATCCTCATAATCTCAATTACATGGGCAGGACAGCATGACTCGACAGGAGCAACCTCTCTTATAAAGACCTGATAGCAACCAGCTCTGGCTCTGTTTTTAGCTCCCTAAATGTTAGCTAAAATTGCCATGAGTAATCCCCTTAGTTCCGTCCTGGTATAAACCAAAATTCCAGCACACGTTACATGTTTTATGAAAAGCACTTTTTAAAGGCATCATTAATTGCAAGCTTCTTACAGCCTGAGTCTTATCCCATCATTCCAACAGGAAACTCTAACACTGATTAAAATACAAACATCTATTAATCCTAAATGGTGAAAGCAAATTGCTTATCGATACTCATTTGTATCAAGCCTAAAGCTATGCTATTGTATTACCTTAAGCATTGTTAACATTTTAAAGCCAGCCAAAAAATCTTCAAGTAAGCTTCTAAAACAAATAATCTTAAAACACAAAAGTGAATCAATCATTGTGATTTTTTAAGCAGGGCAGCATGGTGGCTTAGTGGCTAGCACGTTCGCCTCTTAGTGCTGGGGATTCGAGGTTCGTATCCCAATCTGGGTGGAGTTTTCGTGTCCGTGTGGGTTTCCTCCGGGTTCTCTGGTTTTCTTTAATATTCCAAACACATGGATTCAAGGTAAACTGAATGCTCTAAATTGTCCTGTGTGTGTGTGTTAGTAATAGATTGGCATCCTGTTCTAGGTGCATCTGCCCAGCGTCTGAAACGTTCTCCACAGGTACCCCCCCCCCCCCATGTACCTAGTAGAGGATTAAGCAGAAGATTTATAAAGCAGTTAAAGCAGATAAAATTTTATTAATTACAAAACAGATATTCCATTTCATTACTTCGGTGCAACTCTGTTAATATTGCCTCTGAGTTCATATTGTCAGCAATAAGGTCCTGTGTTGATTTCTTTTGTTTGATCATTTTGTTACAGAAATAAATGGGATATATCACAGAGTGGGCGGCACGGTGGCTTAGTGGTTAGCACGTTCGCCTCTCAGCGGTAGGGATTCCCGGTTCGAAACTGGTCGATCTGGGTGGAGTTTCCATGTTCTCCCCGTGTCTGCGTGGGTTTCCTCCGGGTTCTCCGGTTTCCTTCCACAGTCAAAAAACATGGATCAAGTCAAGTGAATTCTCAAAATTGCCCCATATAAAGTGTGTTTGTGTGAGTGAGTGTGTGCCCAGCGATGGATTGGCACCCTGTCCTGTGTCTATCTGCCCAGCGCCCGAGACGTTCTCCCCTGGATGGACATGGGGAACCCCACCGCGACCCTGATAGAGGATAAAGCGGGAGATAATGAATGAATGAATAAATATCACAGAATTAGAGGTGATATTTGCTATATATTTTTATAGCATATTTGTATTAGTATTGCTGCTGATCTCACTGAGAATGACCAAACAAAGGTTCATTGTTTAACTACAATGACTTTTAAGCCTATCTTTATGTTCGCATATCATCTTATCTTCTGCTTAATTCTACATTAGGGACTAAGACCCATGCCCAGGTCCCATGTCCATACAGGGAATAAAATTTGAGGTGCTGGGCACATCCATCGCTGGGCACGAACTTAAACAAATATTTAGATGTGGGGCAATTTAGAGAACTTAATTTACCTTGAATCCATGTTTTTTAGACTATCAGAGGAAAAAGGAAACCAACATGGACACAGGAAGAACATGAAAACTCCACCCAGATCGGGATTCATACCTGAATCCCCAAAGCTGAGAGGCAGGTGGGCACTACACCATCTAGCCGATCTTTATCTTATCTTTATATAATCAATTGTATTATTGACAAAAAAATTTTGTGATAGTATTGTATTATTGCAATATAGCAGTTTACACCCCTATCAATTAATGACCCATACTGATTCCTTAATAGTGTGCTTGTTCCTGCTATGTGTTCGAAAATCTATTTCTAAGGTCTGGTATTTATGTAATGTAGCAAAGAACAAACCAACCTTTACAGCAATACAGCATCTTACGGAACAACTAATTACAGTGTGTTGTTTTAGCACAGAAATGAACTAAAAGCTTCAGGATTTAAAGATAAGTGACCAAGGCACATGGGTAAAAAAAAGTATATAAAGACCGTGACTTTACAATAAAAAATTAATAGTGCCAGTTCTTAATGAATATACAGTTATATTGCTTTTTGGATCTGACAGTTGTACTGCTTTTGGATTTGTGACCTTGTTTAAATATTTTCTCACTTTAGCATGTGTGTAACAAACCCAAATGGAAATGCATACCTGGGAAAAGTTGAGTCTGTTAAGAGGATGGCACTGCTCTTCCACTTTTTCCACAGCTCCAGTCTTTTTTTTCATTCTTTCTGCCTCCTGAGCCAAGTAGAGATCCAGAACCGGGACTCCTCTTGTTTTAATGTCAGTCTCTGTCAGCGAGTTCACCATCAGCATGACCCAGACCGGCCGCTTGCGTTCCCAGTTACCAGCAATGGCATTGAACAGGTAGTCAGCATAAAGGCCTTTGCCCCTTTGATCTGGTGTCATCCAGGAGGGCATCATGAGCTTTACGTATTCAAGGTGCCTCTTCAAGCGACGGTAAATGTCCCTTGGCAGTACGTCTTGCAGGTTCTCGCCCTGTGGTAGCAGCTGGCATCGTGTAAGTGCTGATATGGTGTATGGGTCAGTAAGGTCCAGTTCAAAGTACACAATGTTGCTCTCCTGAAAAGCCTTTTTAGAATTTTCAGGGATGTAATCCCAAACCCGTGTGTAAGGCACATGGATTGTGCCGTAGAAGTAGGAAGGTGGGTCACGCTTAATCGTCCACAAAAAGGAGTTCAGCTCAGTTTGCTGTGAAACAAAATGGAATGGAAGTTATGTATAAATTTATGTACATTATATGGACAATAATAATTAGGACACACCTGTTATACTTTTAACCTAAAACTTGTCACCCCAGGGATTTAAAACACCTGACTAATAATTTACCAAGGGTGATCCTAAACTAATATTTCTACAGCATAAATGTGTGTGTACATGTGTGTGTGTATATATACACACCTAGACATTCATTAACTTCCCATTCCCAACCCAGACTATTACAATGCAATTATCATGTCTTTATAACTGTAATTGGCACTTTTTTTGGAGTTATTCTTACCACTGATTATAGTGGTGTTTTAGTGTGAAACACACAATGTTGCAAGATTTTTGAAACACATCAGTGAGTCTTGGATTAAAAGCCACCAACCAAGAATTCTATCAGCATTCTATTAGCATTCTGGAGCCAGTGTCTGATGATGAGCAATGATGAATAATGACAAACATGAACTGTGCAACAGATGAGCAGCTGTTTCTGATTTTAGATTTACAAGAGAAGGCAAAAAGCTGAAGTGTCTAACAGAGTGCACAGCATGAAGACACAGTGTTTAATAACTTTGATCCAATCATACTAGCACAAGACACAGTAACATACCACAACCCCATCAATGCTACTGCAGTAATGAGGATCATCCACCAACCAAACATAACCTGAACTATGGGGGTGCTGAACATTAGAAAACTAAGTATGCCAAGAAACAGATGAACTACTGTCTGCAATTGTAGAATTTGCGTCTTTTGGCATTTACTGCTCATAATATCATGAAGAGATTTATGAAGTCAGGGAAAATACCGGTGTGTTAAGGCCAAGGACACAAACCGCTGCAGAATGTGCATGACAGATCGATCCCTCAGACATGACCATAGCCATGAGAGAACCTTAGAAAATTGTTGTCAGTCTGCCACTTAATGAAATGCAACCTGTAACTGTTTCACTGTACAGGAAAGCCATATCAATATGTCTGCAGAAGTGTCAGTTATTTGGGCCCAAAATCATATTAGAATAATAATTTTAAAAAAAAGAGTTAAAAGCATGTTCTGTGGTCAGATGTGTCCAGATAAAAAACTGTATTCAAAAACAGATGATAAATTCTACATACACAGTAAAAAATAAAATTTAGATTTTTACCAAACTAATTTTCAAAAAACAACTTATGCAAATAAATTATGATTTGCCTATATATAAAGTCTTATATTGGTGTGTTAGGGAGACATAAGTTGCCATCAGGCTTCACTGTCTCCATGTCTGTTTCAACAGGACAATGTCAAGCTGTAATTTGCAATTTAAACTACAACAGTATAAATTCACAGATAAAAGGTGTGTTGTTTATCATAGAAAAATGACCAACAGTAACCACAGCCTGTTTAACAGCTATATATACAGCAAGAAAAGGCAAACATTCTTCTTAAAACTAAATGCAACAATTAGCATATTAAACTATAAATGTATTTAAAGAAATATTTTTTAAAAAAAGAGGTGATGTGTCCCAGTAATAAAGACTCATCTGTCTCAACTTTTTATTGTTTCAGAATTAGTTTCTAAACATGTTTATATTTAATACATAAATAAAACGTGAATTGCAGGTTAAACTGCAACTATTGTCTACATCTTCCACAGTTTAATTGTTTTAAGTAAATAACTAAAGGTTTTTTGTTTCACTGCCTTTTTAACACATCTCAAGAATTCTGAAAATGGAGTTTTTATGTATATGTATGTATATTTGTTATTAGGTCTAGGTGTATAAGTATTTCATTAGGTCTTACGTTCAAACCACTGACCACTAGAATCTTTTATGATTTATTTTAAGCAGTAGACATAGCTCAAATCCTTAAATCTGAATACCCTTATATCTAAGGTGTCACAGCTCTCAATGCTAATGGCTGAGTTGAAGAACATGTGCCACTGTGTGAGACTGGCACAATACAGGAAATAACCCATAGCCTGTGCTTATTGGAAAGCTGTTAATTGGTGTAACGGGCTGTTAATATGCCATTTAAAGCAATACACATTAGAACATAGTTAAAGTCCCAGTGCTTGAATTAGATACTTTGTACATTTATTTAAAATAATACAGAGGATGAGTTTTGCTTTCCTAGTCTAATAGCTGTATATTAGAGGAAAAAGCTTTGTTATTTTACCTCTTGTGATCAAGAGCGATATGTAATTATAAGGATCTTTCTTATAAGGTGTATAGCAAACATATAAAGTATATACACTGCAAAAACAGAAAAACAGTATATACACAGTGTGTATATATATATATATATATATATATATATATATATATATATACATATATATATATATATAGTGTATGGATGCTCTCACAGTTTAAAGTAAGACATTTCAACTCACATTTACACGTTTCCTAATTCTTTAGCAGTAGGGTAAATGCGAATGCACCTCTCTGATTCTGATTAAAAATGATTTCTACCCACTCTATTAGGTAACAGCTGTGAAATGTGAAATGCTGACATCATTAAATATATGTTGCAAAAAGTGTACCATCTTAATATGGTTTCAAATATTAATGACAGTGTTTGTTTATAATGTTTCATGCATGCTGTAAATGTGTGTATGCACATAATTTATCCATTTATCCAATTTATTTGTATGGGTGGGGTACTCCGTGGTTAAGGTGTTGAGCCATCAATATGAAGGTTGTGGGTTCAAATCCCAGGTCCACTGATGTCTGATTCTTGAGAGAAGGACCCTAACTGCTCCAGGAATGCTGTGGTCAACCATGTGTTCTGACGACAGCCAAGTCGGGATACTTGTAAATCGCTTTGGATAAAAGCATCTACTAAATGTGGGTCCGTTTTTGTAGGTTATGTTGTTACATATCATATAACATACATCCATTATCTTCTGCTTTATTCTCTACGAGGGATGCAGGGGGGTTCCCCATGCCCATCCAGGCGAGAACGTTTCGGGTACCGGGGGGATACACCCAGGACAGGGTGCGAAGCTATCGCTGGGCACACACTCACTCACACAAAAAACACTCTATATGGGGAAATTTGGAGAATTCAATTGAACTTGATCCATGTTTTTGGACTGTGGGAGGAAACCAGTGAACCCGGAGGAAACCCACAAGGACATGGGAAAAACATGGAACCTCCACCCATATTGGGTTTCAAACCGGGAATCCCTAGCACTGAGAGGCGAACATGCTAACCACTAAGCCACCATACCGCCCCATATCATATAACAAATTAACATAATTACATTGAACATAACCATAAACATAAGGCAGCATGATGGCTTAGTGGTTAGCACGCTTGCCTGTCAGTGCTGGGGATTCCAGGTTCCCAAAATCCCAAAATCTGGCTGGAGTTCCCATGTTCTCCCCATGTCCCGGGTTTCCTCCAGATTCTCCGATTTCCTCCCACAGTCCAAAATCATGGATCAAGGTAAATTGGATGCTCCAAATTCCCCCATATAAAGTGTGTTTGTGTGTCTGTGTGAGTGAATGTGCCCAACGATAGATTGGCACCCTGTCCTGGTTGTATCTGCCTAACGTTCTCCCCTGATTGAGCATGGGGAACTCCCCTCCCATCCCCCGCAATCCTATAAGAGTATCAAGCGGTAGATACTGAATGAATAAATTAATAAACTTTAACATATAATTATCCACATCGGATACAAGAGCGGGATCAGTTAGAGACCCATTCCTCCTAAATGCATCATGGAGCGCCACAGGAGGTCTGTTTTATTTCATTATGTTTTATTGCATGTATTTTGTATTATATATAATACAAGCAATAAAACATATTGAAATATCATATATATATATATGTTGGTGGCACAGTGACTTAGTGGTTAGCACATTCGCCTCTCAGCTCTAGGGAGTCCCGGTTCGATTCCTATTTGGGTGTTGGGAGTTTCCATGTTCTCCCCGTGTCCGCGTGGGTTTCCTCCGGGTTCTCCAGTTTCCTCCCACAGTCCAAAAACATGGATCAAGTGTATTGAATTCTCCAAATTGCCCCCTATAGAGTGTGTCTGTGTGAGTGAGTGTGCCCAGCGATAGATTGACGCCCTGTCCTGGGTGTATCTGCCCTGCGCCCGAAACGTTCTTCCCTGGATGGGCATGGGGAACACCCTTGCGACCCTAATATAGGATAAAGCGGAAGATAATGGATGGATATATAGGCGGCACGGTGGCTTAGTGGTTAGCACGTTTGCCTCTCAGCACTAGGGATTCCCGGTTCGAATCCCCATCTGGGTGGAGTTTCCATGTTCTCCCTGTCTCTGCGTGGGTTTCCTTCGGGTTTCCCTTACAGTCCAAAAACATGGATCAAGTCAACTAAGTTCTCCAAATTGCCCCTATAGAGTGTGTCTGTGTGAGTGCGTGTGTGCACAATGATAGATTGGCGCCCTGTCCTGGGTGTATCTGCCCAGCGCCCAAAACGGTCTCCCTTGGATGGGCATGGGGAACCCCACCGCAACCCTAAAATAGGATAAAGTGGAAGATAATAAATGAAATATAAATATATTCATTCATTCATTCATTATCTCCCGCTTATCCGCTATTAGGGTCGCAGTGGGGTTCCCCATGCCCATCCAGGGGAGAACGTCTCGGGCGCTGGGCAGATAGACCCAGGACAGGGCGCCAATCAATCGCTGGGCACACACTCTCTCACACAGACACACTCTATATGGGGCAATTTTTTTTGAGAATTCAATTAACTTGATCCATGTTTTTGGACTGTTGGAGGAAACCGGAGAACCCGGAGGAAACCCACGCAGACACGGGGAGAACATGGAAACTCCACCCAGATGGGGATTCGAACCGGGAATCCCTAGCGCTGAGAGGCGAACCTGCTAACCACTAAGCCACCGTGCCGCCTAAATATATATATATATATATATATATATATATATATATATATATATATATATTATATTTTATTCTTAATTCTAGAGCTGCATTTTTCTATTTTACAATACTATGCCACTTACTCTTTTTGATCCTGATTATGATTTATATATATATATATAGTTTTGATACATGATATTTCAGACACACACACACACACACACACACATATATATATATATATATATATGTGTGTGTGTGTGTGTGTGTGTGTCTGAAATATCATGTATCAAAACTTGGGCAATATGTCACAACTGCCATTGCCACATTACTTTTGTTATATTGTCATATTTTATTCTTAATTCTAGTGCTGCATTTTTCTTTTGCTTTATTAAGTCATTGTTTAAATTGCCACTTATATACATACACACAAGATTGTACAGTAACATTTGCAATTTCTCCCCTGGGATCAATAAAGCATTCTGATTCTGATGATCAATCTAATCAATCATAAAGCCTCATATTTACTATGTATTTTTTTTCTTTACATTTTTTGATGATTATTTAATTCTTTTTTGTTGCCTTATTAACATATTTCCTATTAGAATAATGTTTGTTATGTTAATTAACAATAAACTGGACTGAAACACTGAATCTATAGAAAGGGCCAAAGTCATCTGTACTTTTTGAGACATCTGCAGGACATCTGCAGGACTATGCTCAGGATCTTTTATGAGTCTGTGGTGGCCAGAGCTATCCTTTATGATGTTGCATACTGGGGCAGCAGAATGAAGGTGGCAGATGCCAACAGACTAAACAAACTCATCTGTAAGGCCGGTGATGTGGGTGTGGAGCTGGACTCGCTGAGGGCAGTGTCAGAGAGGAAGATGCTATCTAAGCTGAAGGCCACATGGACAATGCTTCCCACTCACTGTACGACACACTGGTCAGACACAGGAGCACATTCAGTTTAAGACTCCATCCATCTACTCCATCCAAGACTAGGGTCGCAGGGGGGTTCCCCATGCCCATCCAGGGGAGAACATTTGAGCGCTAGCCAGATATACATAGGACAGGGCGTCAATCTATCGCTGGGCTCACACTCACTCAAACAAACACACTCTATATGGGGTAATTTGGAGAACTCAATTGACCTTGATCCATGTTTTTGGACTGCGGGAGGAAACCGGAGAACCTGGAGGAAACCCACACGGGCACGGTGGAGAACATGGAAACTCCTCCCAGATTGGGATTCGAACCGAACCCTAGTGATGAGAGGTGAATGTGCTAACCACTAAGCCACTGTGGTGTCCTAGTTTAAGACTCAGTCCAGCCGAATGCAACACAGAGCGCCACAGGAGGTCATCCTTACCTGTGCTCATCAATCTGTATAATCAGTCTATTTAACTCCTCAGTCAATAAACCAACTTTAATGTGCAATAACGTAATCAGGATCATTATTGAAATGTGTAATATTTTACTCTACCATCTGCCACACAGTGCACTATATCTTCAATTTTTAACTTAACAGATATTTTTTTTATATGCACATGCCACTATCCTTTCACTTACTTTGACTTGCCACTTTACTATCACTTTATTGCGTATTTTAGTACTTTTAGTTTAATTTTCTATATGCCCTTTTGTATATATAAAAACGTCTAATAGAGCATTTGTAAAAGA
Organism: Corydoras maculifer; assembly: GCA_019802435.1. Taxonomy (NCBI): domain Eukaryota; kingdom Metazoa; phylum Chordata; class Actinopteri; order Siluriformes; family Callichthyidae; genus Corydoras; species Corydoras maculifer. Next base: position 1,238,034 of record JAFMOD010000537.1, on the reverse strand, counting down.
AAATTGCAAAAAAAAGATAAATAAATTTGATAGACAAATAATTATAAAGGATTAAGATAAAGAATTGATAAAGAATTCGGATTCTGACGTTGTATACCTTCCTGTTAAGCTCGCATGTCTCTCGCGCGCTCCACTGGCTGGCCTGCAGGAGCAGAGCGAGGCATGCGCGCACCAGCGCTCCCCGCATCGTCCGGCCGTCCCGCGCCAGCTCCGGCTGTCTGCCCGCCTGTCCGTCCGTCCGTCTTCCTCTGGTTCTTACCGGTGGTCCTGTCTAGGCTCTCTCGCCCGCGATCACAGCTCCAGTGCGCCGCTGTTAGCGAGCTCGGTTCCGGGGTCCGCCATGAAGCGAAACGGAGCGCAGGAACCTCTGCACGCACGTGTTCGTCCGCACCCTCGCACCCTCTCACATGGCGCAGAGTGAAGCGGCAGGTCGCAGGCGATGCTCCGGAGCAACAGGTCCCAAGGCGAAGCCTGAGCAAAGCCGCGTGATTAAGCTCCGCGCGGTCGAAACGGGAGTGTAATGAAGGGAGCGAGCATCTCTGGGACTTACCTACCCACCCCTCCTCCCACCCAAAATCTCCCCCTAAACTTTCAAACACCCCCTCCCTAATCTTCACACACTCCAATCCAGAGTAATAATCTGATCGAAGCAGCTAAAGTGCCCCTGCGGGGCTTTTGGAGGAGGAGCGGGAGCCATCAGCGGCACCGCGGGGCTTTAACTCTGTCATCAGGGCTGATAGCAGGCTCCGCTGAATAACACGTACCTCAGCAACAGCAGCAGAAACAACATCAATAATAATATATAACAAACTGTACAAAACATATCATAACTGTCAATCTAATCGAATATAAATCTCCATGTTTTTTCTTTACATTTCTTTGATTATTTTTTGTTACTCTTTTGCATCATTAACATATTTTCCATTAAAATACTGTGTATTCCTAGTATCAAATTATGTTTTAATAACTCCTTCTACAAAAAAAAAAATGGTCACAAAGCAGCTTTGCAAAAATCCATGACTGAAACAAGTATAAAAGCAAAACGATGCAAACCAAACTTTGGAAACAACAGATTGCGCAAAACTTTATGATTTAAGAGTGCAAAATATCTCTCAAAATCCTGTCTTAAAATGTAAGTGTTATTAACTTTCACTTTAATTTTTGACTTTTTATCTTTTAATCCACCACAAGATTAGAATCATTTAACAATGTAATCCGAAAAATTACTCACAAAATAAATAAAGCAATTCAAAAATAAAAGTCAAAGCAAAAAAATGTGCCAACAAATAAATGCAGATAGATGTTATACAAACACTATAGCACTAATCAGTCCTTCATATTCCATAAAATACATTCATGTTATGCAAAATTTATTGCAAGAATTAAACTTTTAAATAATAAGTTTTTAAATTAAATAAAGTTAGGGTTAAACTTATTCAAGTATAAACTAAAAACACATTTTTGATATAAACTTAGTGTATTTAACAAATACCTTTCATTCAGTACACTTTCCACTGAATTGACTTAATATGAAATTTGACTTATTGTTCCTAAATAAGTACACTTATAAATATTCGTTGGTAAAAATGTAAGTTGTTTGATATTGAAATAAGTCATAATCTGTACTGGTTGGCTGATACAGAACTAAAAATCTAATTTATTTGTGCTTAATGCATCATTTACTCTTTATACGACAGCTATGCAACATTTGTTTATGTGATCTGGAGTGTAAAACACCAATCAGGCTGATATTTAATCTACTCCAATCAGTCAGACATGTGATCTACTCAGTCTGTGTGTGTGTGAGTGTGTGTGTATATCTGTTTGTCTGTCTGTGTTTAAGTCTGAACTCTGACAGACTGTCAATGCTAATTTACATGCCAATAATACAGACATACAGACACACACTTTTACCATTTTTGTAATGATATGACAGTAATATTCATAATTATATTTATTTATATATAATTCCACTGTATAGTCATAACTAATCTTAGCTATGCAGAAATTTGCATACCCCTGATAATGCTATAGCTCCAACACTGCACATTGCCCATTGCCATCTGGATAAATAGACACATACTATGTGTGTGAATGCTGGTTTTCAGACTACAGCTCAGCACTCAGTACCATTGTGAACTCAAGGCTTCACACTCTAGATCTAGTCTGATCCTGAAGTTTTTGTCACACTGCCACTAAGTGGTGTGTATGGAGAGAATCTTCTGCTTTTTAACTGACACTCAAGGACTACAGGAGTCCCTTAAGGCTGCATGCTCAGTCTGCTTTTGTACTTGTTGTACATCCAGGCTCCTACGCCATTTTTTTTGAAGATGTCATAAGACAAGATCAATAGTGAGACTGATCTTGGATAACAATGCACTGCACAGTGATGAAGGAATCAATTTTTCCAGCCGCACTTACACGCAGTGGTATTTGTACTCCACATTGAATCCATCCGTGCAGTAAAACGCACACATATACACACACATAAGAACACGTGCCCGGAGCTGTGGGCAGCCCTGTATATGGACTGTTTCTTTCCTGATGTATTGGTGACAGGGTAATGATCCCTCATTTAAAAGCATTTGTTTTTGTTTATAGAGCTATGGATTTACTATTCACCAAAATCATTTTACTTGGTTTGGATGTGTGCAGGATCCATGGCCACTGCTAAGGTTGGTGGGTTGGTCCAACCCTTAAAACTTTGAAACACAAGGTGGCAGGGTGGCACGGTGGCTTAGCGGTTAGCACATTCGCCTCTCAGTGCTGAGGATGCAGGTGTTCAAATCACCCCCCCCCCCAAGTCCTCGACTCAAGGTAAATTGAATGCTCTATATTGCTTCATATATTGTGTGTGTGTGTGAGTGAGTGCACGCCCAGTGAAACTTTCTGGATGGGCATGGGGACTCCCATGTGATCTTATAATGGAGGATTAAGCGGAAGATAATGTATGAATGAATGCAGTCTCATTTGATTTTAACAGAACCCTGAGCTACCACACCTGCTGCCTATTTTTGCTTTTACTAAACATGTAAATATATTTTAAAAATGTACACACCACGCTTTCCCACTTCCTTAAACCAATTTTTCTATTTTTAAAATGACATGACGTCATTATTCCACCAAAAGTTAAGCAAGGCTTATCCTTCTGTGATCATAAAAAACTAAATAAAAAGATTAAGAGATCTAAACTCAAATCCTACTTAAGTGTCCTGAACAAGTCTTTCCTCTGATATGACCACTCTTAAAACACAACAATAATACTAAATATTAAAATAAAACAATAATATTGAGTCTATCTGAAGCCATTCCACAAACATCCTATCTTTTATTTAGTCACAGTCACTATTTCATGACCCATTATTTGAATAATAACTCAACAATATACACAACCTCTCTTCTTCAGCCTCAAGTTTTATGCTTGATGCTCAACCTTTCAACATCTTATTGAGCATTCAAATAAATCAAATGTTATCTTTTCTCACTCTGCATAATCTAGACCACCACAGCCAATTTGGCTTTAAAGCTGTTCACTCTTCAGAAACCATCATTTTTGGCCGTTTTTGAAAAAGCTCTGTGCTGCCAGGTCAGACAGGCTCTCATCTGTACTGATTTTCTTAGACCTCTCCTCTTCTTTCAACAGAGTTAATCACCAAACTCTGCTGTCTATTCATTTATACCTTTTGGTTTGCTCTTTCCTTGAAGGGATGTACATATCAAGTGTCATGGAGAGGCTCCATATTCAGAATAAAGAGCCTCTCTACAAGACTCTGGCAAGGTTCAGTATTGGGTCCCCTCTTTTTTTTCATTTTACTGCTGCTCACTTGGTAAGGTTTTGTCCTTTTGTGACTAATTGTATTGTTATAATATACAGATGATATTCAACTCAACTTTTTAATTTCTTTATTGTAGAAAACTTGCCTGTGTTTTAGCATCTTTCTCTCATACATATAAATTTCTGTATCAGCTTAGTTAAATTCATAATTAAGTCTTTACTTTAAAGCATGAAAAAATTTTTCTTGACATAGATAATTGAGTAATTGTGTTTAGTTTTAATAGTCATATATCCTCTAACTATGCATATATAAACACATTCAATCTATTGTGAAACCTTTTAGATCAGACTCTAAGACTGTGCAGGAATTTTTTATTACAGACAATAAAGTAAATTAATCTGCATATAATGTTAATGTGACCCATTCATGCAGGTTCCTGCACTTTAACTTTCGGATTATTCTGCCACTCATCCAGGCTTTTGAAATATTTAGACTGGCTGCTTCACCTCTGTTGGCAAATCCTCTCAAAAATCCATCAAACCTCAGGCAGCTGATTCAGAATCCAACAGCACTTCGACTTACCAAAGATTTCTCATGTCATCTCAGAGGTGCATCCCCCTCTGATTGTTGTCCACATCACATTTAAGAATGTGCTCTGTATGTCAGTCATTCAGCACTGCTCATCTGGACTCAACGCTCAAGGGTACCTGAAAGATAAGAATTGACGTGCAGTTGTGTTATGGCTGTTCAAAAATTCTTGATGATCAAACTGACTAGCAAACAGCTCAAACATCTAAATAACAACCCCATTAACATGTTAGATGTAAAAGTTAAAAGATAAGCCTATAAACTTCAGAGTAAACACAATCAGAGAAACAAATAGAGCCACATCTGTGAATATAGAGTGAAATGAATTAAAAAGACAATCAGTGGATGAAAGCTGGATAAATGTATGTTTGTGTTAATTGTTTCCTCTTGTTACAGTATGCATGGGGTTTAGTATGTTTTTTTTCTTCATGTTTGCATATGTTTTCTCTGACTTTAGGGTAAGATAATTCAGGATGCCTTGTGATAATTTAATGCCTTGCTCGAAATATCTGTGAGACAGGCTGTAGCTCTACTGTTTTTAATAGTATAACATATTTTAAAAGAATAAAAACACATCATAAAAGGGGTAGTTCCGGTTTTTACATCTAAAAACTTTGTTTTTGTTTATATATGCTTTTTTGTTTGTTTAGCTGTACCATTATTGACATCAGTACATACTTCACATTTGTATCAATGTGTGATATACAATATATACAACATATTTTTTTAAACTATGAACCATAAATGGAAATACAGATTATTATAAACTGTGAACCCATTCACAATAAGCACAAAGCCTGTATCCTGTTACTTAACAATTAATGTTCACTTTCAAACCTGTACTAGAGTCCATCATGGAAAGACCAGTTTGTTATTAGGTTTGATGAATGCGCTGAATGCAATTAAGGATTAAAGCTTTTTAAATTATTATTATAGCAGGTTTCTAACGATTTACATCACAGGAAAGAGGTGTAACAGCACTCCGCTAAATATCAGGCCTAAAAACACCTCTTTGCCTTGATTTATCCACAACAATGCACAACCTCGAATACCTTACTGCTCAAACAAATACAGTAAGGAATACAAGAAATGTAAATCAAGACAGTAACTTAACAGTAAAAAAAATAAAACCCTGGCTAAAATCAATACATATAATTATTCTGCATTCTTTTCAGCTTAAAAAGCTTTTTTTATGCAGGACAGATGTACATTTGTCAGCTTATTCATAATTTATGACATGAAATATTTTAGGGTCACGCACTATTTAACAAATAATAAATTCAGACACTGGAATCACTGTAAAACACCAAAATCACTCAATGGGATAATAAAAGGTGCATCAGTTGAGTGTGAATTTTAGCTCCATCTAGTGGTATAAATAAATCTCAGCTGTGCACATTATTGCTTTTATTATCTCATGTCATTATCTTCCGCTTAATCACATATTAGGGACTGGGGTCTTGATGGGGGGTTTCCCGTACACCTATCCTCTGTAGAACCATTTAGGACATCGTGCTAATCCATTGCTGGAACACTCATTTACACAGACACACACTACAGGGGCAATTTAAAGCCAGTTTACCTTGAATCTATATTTAAAATTGTGGGAGGAAACCGAGGAACCTGGAGAAGGCCCACACGGACAAGGGGAGAACATGGAAACTCCATCCAGACCATGAATCAGATCTGGATCCCCTGCTCTTAGAGGCGAACATGCTAACCAATAAGCCACTGTGTGGTCCTGCTTTAATAATAATAATAATAATGTACTGCACAATTTTGGGATTATTTTATTTTTTTAAAGATTATACAGATTCTATTCAGTACCAAATCATGCATTTCAGCACATTAGTGACCATCTTAATTTAATACAGTAATTATTGTGTTAGGGTTTCATTGTGTCTTTGCGGCTCGCACATCGCCTCTCAGAACCGGGGTGCCGAATTTGAATCCCAATCTGGATGGAGTTGTCATTTTCTCCCCGTGTCTGAATGGGTTTCCTCTGGGTTCTCCAGTTTCCTCCCATAGTCCAAAAACATGGATTCAGGGTAAATTGGCTGACTTAAATTCCCCCTATATAGTCTGCTTGTGAGTAAGTGAAAGAGTGATTGGCACCCTGTCCTGACCAGATTGCTTTTACAGTAGGTGAATTTATCTTCTCAGCGGGTTCCCATCCCCATTCCCATCCAAATAAATGCCTAGATAAAAAGGCAGACTATTTATTTTAGAATTCGAACTTTTTTAGGAAGAAAATCTCCTAAGTGTAATTTACAGTGTTCCTCATGCAGATCAAGGGTTGAATGTTTCAGATGCTGGGCAGATACACCCAGGACTCGGGCACCAATCCATCGCTGGGCCTGTTTGAACATGAGATTTCTAAATTGCCAGCCCTCATTTACCACAAATTCAAATTAATAAAGTGCCACATGATTGAAATCCAGTTATTTTGTACAAGTCTCCAGTTTATTTTGGATCTTTGTGTGGAATTTATCAGGTTTGACTTACATTCTCTGCTTTTTTTGTTCCAGTGCTAACAAAAGAAACAAACATGTTAATAGCAAAGCATTTGTAATTAAAATTAAAAATGTAATATCAAAAATTTACATTTTGTAATTAAAAAATGTTTTGGAAAAAGTGGTACATTTACTGAATGCGGTTCATGAGTGACAGAACTCATACTACTTGTAATGTAGTATTCTTACTGTATTTGTTCTTTTGTTTAAAAAAAAAAAAAAAAAAAGACACGGTACAGTTATGTCATCTGTAGTTCCCATCACACTAGGTCTGTAGATGTTTTACACTGATGTAGGACTTAATACTAAATGGAAATAACAATCCAATGACTATAATTGTGCTCTGTATAATTGCAGTGAGGAGACAAAACTATTCAAAAATCAAACAATTTACTAGAATTAAGTCATCAAAAACCATTTAACAAAGGAGCAAAATATATATGTCCACATACAAAGTTTCGAAACCTCCGAAATTACTGCATAAATTAAACCTAAAATTATTTAGATTTTTAAACTAAGCATAAAGAGATGAAATCTAACAATAGAGACAAAAATTATCCAAATCACACATCTCTGATTGGCAAAACACATGTGAACCTTTAGCTGATACTGCACTGAGCTGTGCATCAAATCATGCAAAGTATAATGTATTTACTGTAGTGTTTTGGTTTAATGAAATGGATTCCTGTTCTATACTGTATGTAAAAGAAGACAACCAATTACACATGATTGTCTTTCCTTTGATTAAAAACACCTAAATTTTTACCTTAAAATTGTCTACTTATCCTAAAGGTTCCAATTAGATGTGGTGTTTGATTAATTTCCATATCAAATAAATGGCCAAGTCAAATTTTGTCTTATTTGATCAATTTAGTTTTTGTCATTTTTCGCTACTTAAAAAAAAGTAAGAAAATTAAAAAATGATTTAGGTCAGATTGATGAAAGCTAAAAATATAAAAGTTATTCATAATTTTGTAAAATTACGTTTGGTTATCTAGTGCAAAGTCTTAAATATTTAGAAATGCTCCTTGAATTCTATACTGATAACGTCCATACCTCCATGTCTTGCATGTAACCGTAAAAAACCTGATTTAGATAAACTTTTAGCTAAGTAGTTTAGATTAGTTTGCAAAACTGGACAAGCTAACCACAGCATTCGTGTTTGTCAGCTGCAAAAGAAGGCAACATATGGTTTTATTTTCTGTAAGTAAGTGATTAAATGCATGACACGGCCAGAAACCACTTCCATTACAACACCACTGAACCACTTCAGCATGTTATGAAGGCCAGAATTGAATTTACACTGATAGAAATGCACAAATAAGACTTTCTTCAGCACTATTCACACCATGTCTGTTTTAATTCATTCATTCAGTCATTCAAAATGGTGTTAAAGGTTAAACTCACTTTCTGTTATGCCATTTTGTTTGTTGCTGAAACTTAACTTGATTGAGGTATTCGATTTGAAGAATTATTAATAAGCAAATGAGGATGGATAACATTATATGAACAAAAGTTCTGAGGACTATGACATTTTCATTTTAAGAAAAGACAAACCCTACATGCAAAATCCTTTAAAAAAAAAATTAGTACAAGATATGAATCACATTACATATTTGTGATATTAAAATGATAAAAGTTATCATTTCCTTTATTATTATCACACTCAAATTTATTTTGAAGTAATTTTGGTTGGGACTTTCTTAGCGATACAAGTTGCTTGGAATATAGAGTATAAGGTAAATAGTATTTTTTTTTTAACATTTTAAAGTTTTATATTGGCTAATAACTTTTATTTAAAAAAAAAAAGTTATGGCATTTTACAACTTTAAAAATGGCTTAGTCTTATTTAAGTTTAATACAAATATATAAAGTATCAAGTCCAATCAAAATCATGGCCAAACGTTGAAGCAATGCCAAACGTTGAAGGTTGCTATATTTGGGAAATTTAATTCACTTGGATGTTTAATCTAGAGTTGTGTTACCATATACATTCTTGAAGCATGAGCTGTGCAAATAAATTGAAACGTAAATTGATTTCCTAAGTTAAAGTGGCAGTAGGTCACTGGGTCTGTAGTGGACTGCCAGTCTTTACAGTGAGTACTCCCACGTTGTTCCCAGGTTTCAGGTTGGGCTCAAGACCTGCTAGTAGACACTGGGCAGCGCTTTTACTTTTTAAGGCTATTTTCTTTGGCAAAAAGTGAGCTCAGTCCCTCAGCTAAGACATTGTCTAAAAGCTACTCTCAGATATTTTCCATCTGTGTTAATATCTACATTTTTGGCCTTGTGCCTTAATGGAGCAGCACTGCATGGACATGCATCTGGACTTCATTCGGCTTCATTTATTTAATCCATGCTGACTGGTGACCATTTGGAAACCATAGGCGTGTGCCATCATTTCTGTACAACTCAGATTTCAACTTTTGTGCTTTGCAGTGAAAGATGTCGATTTAGATTAACTGTCGGGCAAACAAGCACTGTGATCTCCATTTAAAAACAGAAGTTGACATGTTTTAACAGCTGACAAAGCATACACAGAGAACAAGCTTGTATATGCATATCGTGCATTACTAAAACAAGCATAACCATGTCTAAACACCTCAGCCGCACATAACAGAATCTACAGTTGTTAAGGGTGTTGAGGGTAAAAAAAAAATTACTACAGCAATAGAAAACAGTTCCATACAGCCGTTTCACTGTATTGTGGCCATTACACTAAACATTTTTCTGTCACTTTGCAGATGAAACATTTTATTTTGTGTGTGCGTACTCATAATATACTGATATACGCTATATACATTATATACCTAAAACACAATCTGTATTTAACATGAGAAAAACATGTCCATAACAGT
>JAFMOD010000537.1:1194221-1221773 GCA_019802435.1 Corydoras maculifer | reverse complement strand
CATCAATTTGGAAGGTCAGGTCGTGATGGATTGAGGGTTTAGCTGGGATAATGAGAAGCTCTGTTTTTCCTAAGTTTAATTTGAGATGACGGGCCTTCATCCAAACAGATATGTCGGTGAGGCAAGCAGATACCCGATTTGAGATGGTGGTGTCGTCAGGGGCAAAAGACAGATGAAGCTGAGTGTCATCAGCATAGCAGTGGTAAGAGAAACCATGCGCCTGGATGACAGAGCTCAGTTGTTGTAAACAGTATATAAACCTCCACAGATCTTGAAGAGTGTGCATTAAATTTTGTGGTAAACAAAGCATATATATATATATATATAAATAAATAAATAATATTGGTGGGTTGCACAAAAACACTCATAGGTTTATACTAGGATATCCAGATTACACAATTTGAGATGCTTAATTGTTTTCTCCTGTAACGGTCTTTTTTTTTTTTTGTGGAAAAAACAAAATTTATAAATTACTACCTTTGTTCTTTTTCTTACTTCATAATCAAGGATAAATTGGTTATGGGGGGACAGCCACCTACTAGAGGATTAAGTGGAAGACATTGGATAGATTGATTATGTTAATATTATAATTATAACTATTTTTACTATTATTATTATTATTATTATTATTATAATAATTATTAGGGTGGCACGGTGGTTAGTACGTTCACCTCTCAGCGCTAGGGATTCCCGGTTCGAATCGCCATCTGGGTGGAGTTTCAATGTTCTCCCCGTGTCCGCGTGGGTTTCCTCCGGGTTCTCTGGTTTCCTCCCACAGTCCAAAAACATGGATCAAGTTAATTGAGTTTTCAAAACTGCCCCATATAGAGTGTGTGAGTGAGTGTGTGTGTGCCCTGCGATGGATTGGCGCCCTGTCTTGGGTGCATATGCCCAGCACCCGAGACGTTCTCCCCTGGATGGGCATGGGGAACCCCACCGCGACCCCAAAAGAGGATAAAGCGGGTGATAATGAATAAAAGAATTATTATTATTAATATTATTTCATTCATTCATTCACTTCCACTTTATCCTATATTAGGGTCACGGGGGGGGGGGGGGGGGTTCCCTGTGCTCATCCAGGGGAGAACGTAATAATAATAATAATTATTATTATTTGTGCAGTTCTTGGTATTATTCAATAAAAAAAATGCATGATTGGTAGTGAATCGAATGGCTGTGCTTTATTTTTGTGAGGCTCTCCATCAAACGTAAAATAAATTAAGCAATATTATTTAGGAAGAGGTGAGTTTCAGTCCTCTATAGAACAATAAAGGGGAGTAGATGTTTAAAGAAAAAGTTATGAACTCATTAAATGCGTAGTAAATTATTTTTGCTGTAGGTCCTGCCCTTGGCTCTTCACTGTCTCTGCTCATAATAATCCAGAAGCAAAAGTCATTTCCTCTTTATATCTTGCGGTTTCATTTAATATATGGGGCCACAGATGTTAAGAGAAAATGACAATATCCAACATCTCTCAGCTTGGTTAAAAATGATCGCCATCTCTTCTATTAGGTGCCAGTAGTACTGGATCGTCCTTAACCCAGGATGTGTGGTAGCCTTCAGGCTTTTGTGATGTGGTTTAGAAAGTCATTCTTGCCACCAAAATTGCCATAGTTTTGACTGCCAGATCGTTAGTGTGGTTTCAGACAGGAAATTAATCACATGTGAAACCTTATCTGTCACACTGGAGTTCTCGAGATGACAGCACAGTGCTGTGCCAGGAAGCTAGTAGGAGTTGGCACAACAGTATTTAGAAGGGGGCATCTGAAAAACCAATTTGCAAACCATGGATTAATGAAGTGGAGAATATTAGCCACAGTGTGCTAATTAGATTTTTATTTATTTGCTTTCAGGTCAAGGCGTGAATATCACCTTCATTATGAAGCAGTGCCGCTAATCATTTCAACCCCTACCCCCCCCCCCATCACACCCAAAAAAGAGAAAAATCACAACACCAGGTCTTGATTTCATCATTACCCCATCCTACATTAGCTGATTGTTTCACAAGAACAAGCCAAGTGCCAAGTTCAATAAGAACTCACATTTTGTAATTTTTACCTTCAAGGGAAGATTTACGCAAGTAAAAGAACTGTATCTGGCAGATAAGTAAAATACACCAGACATGCTAACTTAAAATGCCATAATTCAAGTCATATACATTCATAATTAAAGGTTTAATTTTAAATGTGCCCTATACAAATAATAACCTCTGCTAAACATAATAATTAAATCAGATTAAAAAATAAATTACCATCGCTTTTTCCATGTCTGAGTTGAATTTCTTGGCAGATCCAAAGCACCCATCCCTAATTGCTCCCCGGGCACTGTGTACAGGGCTGCCCACCACTCTGAACAGGTGTGCTCACATTTCACCAGTGAGTTTGTGTGTGTGTTTATAAGTGCACAGATGGGTTAAATGTGGAGGATAAAATCTATGTAAGCACTACAGGCAAAAAATTCCATGCATTCCATATTTAACATGTATCTATTTTTAAACTTGCATGGCTACTGTTTGTGTTTTCGCTGTTTGGTGGAGCATTTTTCTTTTTTGTTGACACCATGACCCCTGTCACACATGGGGTTCTTGAATTTATTTTTTGCATGCATTACCAGCATGCCATGCCTCAGAACAAAAAGCCAAAACATGCCGGTTTACCTCTTGAAAGTATTGGTAGTTACATCTTTTGCTTATATATAAAAACCCACACACACACATACAGAAAGATCAAAACAAAGTGGTACAATAAAGCCTCTAAGCTGTAGAATACATTTGCAGAGGTTCTGAAAGAGAGGACAGTCCACCTAATTACATTTGACACTGGTTGTTACATAAGGATATGGTTTTAGGGAAGAGCAAGTGCTACCACTGGTATTTACACCATTCAAACACGGGAGGGACTGCTACTCCAGGGTGCTGGCATTTAAACAGCCACCACCAGCAGCGACCATGACTTGGTTGTAGTGGGCAGCCAGAAAAGGTTGCAACACCTCTGATGTGAGCTCTCAATATCAGAGATAGAACAGCCTCATTTCCAATTGAAAGAAATATTTCTGTTTGAAGCCACTCTGTGAAACTCATCTGAAGCCGAAGGATGGATCAGAGCACTCCAAATCTCATTACACAGCTGGCACTCTCTCGCCACGCTGTGCCTTTGAGTTGGAGGCCTCCAGCTGCTCTGCAGGAGGCTAAACTTGGTCCACATTCACAAATGCACCGCCTTTTGCACACTCATTAACCAAGCATTCATATTGGCAGTCACTTTTTGAATAGTAAAAAAGCTCAAATTTATGACCTTGTTTATTCAATGATGTTGTCTGTTACAGGGTGTGACGTATGATGTTAACCTGGACTACTGAAGTTGTTTTGCTGACAAACTTTTAAATTCTATTTACAATTTATCGTGGAGCTACATTCAAGTCAGATTTGTTAAGACGAGGTGAAGCCAGGAAATCTAAGTTTATAAAGAGGCAAGGCTCAGAGATAAAGGTGGAAGGGAGCCTGCAGCAGTGTGAGCCACTAGCAGCACAATAAATGCTGCAATAAACTTGTTTGGCATGTAAATCTGCAGACAAATTCAGCCAATCATGCTAACTTTATTGTTAATAAAATCTGTCTGGCACATCCTGAGTTCACACCTCTTTGTGTACTGGCATGTGGCACTGGCATGTTTGAAACATGATGCCTGCAATAGACACACATTGATTATTACCCAAAGTTATGTATAACCAAACCCTGTTTAACGCCATTGTTGGGAGAAGGCAATACCATCGCTTATTTATTTCGATTATGGTTAATTAATGCACTTGACATGGCTCAACCTAATAAATATGTGCATTCTTTTAAAACCAGGAACATCAGAAGCTGCAGGGAGAGGGCCCGACCAAGCTGGAATGGCAATGGACACGGCCTGTGTCCAACTCCAGGTTTACTTCCGTCCATCCCCTGCTACAGTCACTTATTGTTATTTACAAGGCAGAAAGGTTAGTATTTAAGCTTTAATCTTTATTTATGCAAGTATTTTTTGGTGTTTTTTGGTGTCAGTGCTTCTTTTAGTGTCTGTATTCTAGTAATACATTGATATTGTTTATACTTGGAGCATTCTGCTAGTAGGTATTTCACAGTTAAGGGTTTGCAGCATTTCTCACAGGAAGGTGGTGATTCCCTCCTTATTAGAGCCCAAAGTTAATTAACATGCAAATAAAAACATGTTCTCTGGTCAGATGAATCTATATTTTACAAAATGTAAAAAAGAACATAAAATTGTAGCACCTGTTTAATTCTGCAGCAGTCCTGCAGGATGCCCTGAATGGACTTATATAGTTTTCCAATTGTTATATATATTTTTTTACAGTTGTTAAATATGGACACCTGGTCACTACACAAGCTTTACATGGCTGTTCTATGCTGTCGATGCTGCCCGGCCACTCAAGGAGGATGAGTCCCCCACTGAGTCTTGGTCCTCCCAGGGGTTTAAAGGCTTACAACACTGTAAAGCTGCTTTGTGACAATGTACTATTGTAAAAAGCCCTACGTAAATAAATGACTTGAACTTCACATTAGATCCTGCCACTGCCACAGGACATCTGCTTATATTTTACAATGGCAAAGGAAGACATCTATTAATTATGAAGTTCACCTATAGATTACATTTGCAGAAGGTTTTAGAAAATCCTGTCCAAAAGTCAATCCATTCTTTGCAGCAATAACAGCTTCCAACCTTCAGGGAGACGTTTCTATGTGATATTGGACTGTGTCTGTGAAAATATTTGCCCGGTTATCCAAAAAAGCATTTGTAAGGTCAGACCCTAATGTTGAATGAGACCAACTGGCTCTGAATCCTTTTTTTAGTTCATCACAGAGGTGTTTGCTATGGTTGGGATGAAGATTCAGTGCTTTCTAGTAAAGTTTTTCCATACCTACACCTTTCACAATACATCTTTATATAATGATGCCACAGTCATGAACAGAATATGGCCGTCACAAACTGCAGCCACAAAGCTGGACACATTGTCCAATATGCTTGGTAGGTTTTTAATATTTGTCACAATAGAATAGAATGAAAGACCTAAATTTAATGATCATGACATATGGCCATTAGGCCCATGAATGACCTGCGCACATCCCCTTTATCCGTAACTGTATAAACGGATTAACACACTATATAATATACACTTACACTATGTCTCACACAACCTCTTCTGTAATCAAAAATTTGCACAAACACTGGAATTGTTTAATGCAAAGGTTGTGAAATCGTGATTAACATAAAAAAATTCCTTATTTTTATAACATTATTAATATTGGTAATAATATATTGTTATTTAACGTAAGAGTACTTTGTGCACATGGCAATAAAACATGGCAATTTT
The DNA here is from genome assembly GCA_019802435.1 of Corydoras maculifer. Taxonomy (NCBI): domain Eukaryota; kingdom Metazoa; phylum Chordata; class Actinopteri; order Siluriformes; family Callichthyidae; genus Corydoras; species Corydoras maculifer. The sequence goes on along the minus strand of JAFMOD010000537.1, from coordinate 1,216,403 downwards.
TTTAAAAGGTTTGTCCATATATTCAAGTAAAAAAATGAAATTTACAGGTTGGAATTGTTGATTTGGCGAAATATGTACTAATATTTTAGTAAAAGTCACAATAGTATCAGTGACAGTAAAAGGCTTAAAACCTAGTAGCAGCAGTTTTAATGCTATAATAAATGAGTACTTAAAATAAATCTTTAGAAATAACATTTATTATTTTTATGGCAGCAGTACAGTTAAAAGTTGTAAGAGCTGTACTAGGGTCACTGCTGCTATTAGCATTATTAAAATGACTTATGAACCATCTACAGTATATGGTACTCAGGACAGTAAAGGTAAGTTGCATTGTGTTATTGCTTTACACTAGAGCTGCAGCACTGAACTAAAGATCTGTGCATGTAACAGGCCATTAGTTAATGCATATTAGATAATAAAGCAAGGGTCGATATGCTGTCTGCAATAACCTACAGGGAAATCTGCATTTTGCTGTGCTGTGATTATGAGTCGAATTGCATTAAGTGGGAACAGATGTAAGGCCAGCTGGAATCGGCACAGTCAAGGTGAGGTCAGTGCAACAGAACACAGAAACATAGCTACTATTATTTACCTTCCTGTCAAGCTGAGAGACAGAGAGAACGAGCTCATGAATAAATCATATAGTGCACATGTACACGACATGGCCTCCAGGTCTGAGCAAAGCGTTAATTAATGACCATATTGTAATCCTGGACTCGTTCCCGAGCTTAAAAGGTCTTTAGTCAGAGTGTGACACATGGACAGATATGTGAATTGGAACCGAAAATCATACTTTTTTTGACTCGGATGTTCAAAGTCTTGCATTTTGTATATAAAATCTTATCTCGTTATCTTCCATCCTAATCCTATACTAGGGACGAAGGAGGGTTCCCCATGCTCATCCAGGGGAGAACGTTTGGGGCGCTGTGCAGATAGACTCAGGACAGGGCTATGAACACACTCACTCAGACACACATACACTACATAAGGGAAATTTAACTAAGCACTCAATTCACATTGAATCCATGTTTTTGGACTGTGGGAGGAACCAGAGAACCAGGACAAACCCACACGGACAGAGGGAGACCATGGAGACTCCACCTTGATTGAGATTCGAACTTGTATCCCCAGTGCTGTGGACATGCTAACCACTCACCGTCTAAGTTACCGTGCCATTATATATACACATACTATCGATCTTCTTATATGTCTGTCTATATATCTATGTAAAATGCAAAAAATATTTTGCAATAATTTGATTCCATTTTCTCTTTCTCTAAAATAGAGTGGAGATTTAATAGAGTGCTTTTAAAACTAAGCTTTGAACCTTGAGGTTAAAAACTCTTTGGCCGCTATTAGCATTGGTAAATTTCTACAAAAAAAGAAACCGCATATTACAAAAAGAACATCGACTATCAACTATGTAACAGTTCTAATGTCAAGGAAGGTAGAACAGAGTGCATTATGATGTGCCAAAAATATTGTTTTTTATGCTTGATTAGCTACAGCTATCCAGCTACAGGCTCATTATAGCTGCTGGAGCTCCCAGAATATGTGCTTCTCCACTTTGTGTGTTTTGGTTGATTGATTTCACAGTGAGACTGGGGGATATGTTATAGCCTTTCACACAGGCTGTCCCAGAAGTCTTTGCATGTGTCTCTGTGAAGCCTTGTGACACACAGACATGCAGGCGTGTGCGCGCACACACACACATGCACTTTTAGCCGGAGACACTGAAACTGCTCATTCAGAATGAACACTTGCATACAAACACACCATATTTAATGTCATTAAATGTGAAATTAAGGTTTGTTACCAAAAAAAACTTTTTTTACTTTAGTGCCAGTACATGTTGGCATGTGTGCTCATGCTGTATATGTGTTTGCTGTTATAGATCTAGATCACAGCATTTACTACAGCTCACATTTTCCAAAGTCCATCTGTTCAAAGTACAAACACACAGTTAGGTCATAATGAAAACAATTATCCATTCATCCTATAATAAACATCAGCATTGTGAATCCCTGAATGGAGTTGGCCTCATTTTAACTGCTTAGAAGGCTAGTGCAAATGCATACTGTACACATCGCTCACTTTGCCTTCTCTCCTTTTCACATGCTGTGGTATATTGATTTTAATCCTGAGCAAATGTTGCCAAGTACTGCACTATGGTATCCTGCTGGAAATTGATTCATAATTAATTACTCTCATAAAACTGCAAGGTGCCAGTTCAGCAGAGTCCTAGTGATCATTTCCAATCTCATTTATAATTAATCATTGTTAAATGTTGATTGGTTAACTGGCATACCTTTGTAATTGTGTTAGACCTGATGAAACCTGTTAATCTCGGCTTCTCGATAATACAGTTTTATCAAAAAAATTCCAGTCTGCTGTTGTTTGGTAAAAAAAAAATGCCATTCCACGTGTCAAGAAGATTGTGTTTATGTTTTATATAGACATTATAAAATAATAAATACTTATTCAATTTGAGGCGAAAGTGACAATTTTGTAATTCAGGTGACATCTACAAATTCCTGTAGTCACTAAAATTGCGGCACCATAGTGCTGCTCTTTGCCATGATAATCAGGCTTCATTTGCCATGTTAACACGATTTATTTTACCTGTGGATGCATCTTAAGCAAATTATCGTTCTCAGTCATGAGTGTATATATGCACATTGCAATTAAGATCTACAGTTCGCATGTTCATTTACCATTATTAGTGCACATTTTTTTCTTTAAATATATTTTGTAGACCAATAAATATCAGTGTGTTTACCAAGGCTCCTACAGTTAATAAATCTCATCCAAATCATCTTCTGCCCTGGACAGGGTGCCAATCCATCGCTGGGTACACTTAAATGTTTTAATCTATTTTAAAAATGTGCATTGCTCTTAGCATCATTTACATGGACATGTTCTTAAGAGGAGCAGATTTCATCTTGTTAAAAGACACATGTGCAACCCATAATAGCAATATTTACTAAAGAAAGTAACTTTAGAAGAAGTCTGCCCAGAGGAGCGTTTGAGCTTAAACTGTAAATGATTTTTGTCTGTACTAAAACATTAGAAGATATTAGAGACTATAGCTTTTGGGTTGTTAAGAAGAATGTGTCTCAGATCATAACAGTGCAGATTTAATACAGAATAAATGTAGGAATGTGACTACTATTTAAGCAACATAAAATATTTTTATTGTTAGTGCCTTTGTTATGCTATAATATTGTTAAATTTTAATGTCAAATGTCAAGAGAGCACAGTTTTTGCTGTGTTTTTTCCCTAGCACAATAGACAATAAACATTGTCTTTTGAAGCATCGAAACATTTTGTCTTTTGCTAGGTAATTATCCCACAGATTCGTATGATGCTTTGATTTTCCTCCTTTATGGAGGTGGTGGGTGGCAGGGAAAGTGGGTTGCAGAAACTCTCCTGACTGATTCAGTCAAGGGTCTTGATGTAAGAATTTTTTCTGAATTAATGATGGTTGTATGTAAGCTGTTTCCCCAACAATCCTCTTACATTCCTCTCATTTAAACCAAGACTCATCATTTTGCACATCCTTATTACTCAGTCTGACTCACTCCATTTCTTTTCTCCTTCATTTTTCATTTCTGAGTACTTTATAATACCCAAATACCTGATTTGTTAAAAATGTACAGTATCAAACAAAAGCTTGGACACTCCTCCTCCTTTTTGCTCCACTTACTGTCCATTGTATAACTTCCATATACCGTAAATTTCTGTTTATGGACTACAGTACGTACTGTGTTAGACTCCTTTACTCTTTTCTCCATTAGTCATAACCCCAATAGAAAAACCACAGAGCAGGTATTATTTGGTTTGGTGCATTATTCCTATCCCAACAGTGTCACTGAGGTGTTTACAACCCTGAGGTGAAACTACAGCAGCACTGCTCCAGTAAAATCCCCTCATTGCATCAGTGTCACTGCAGAACAAAATCCCAACCAAATTAGACATGTGTGATGGTCCTGACCAACAGAGAACAGAGAACCAACAGAGGACTAACTTAAAAAACAAAGACAAAAAACAGATGTACTACAGTCTATAATTGTAAAACTACAAAGTCTGTCTATATGGTAAGTGGAGAAAATAAACGATGGAACAAGAAGAGGGTGTGTAAAAATCTTTAACTGTTACTGTTAATATCTGTACTTACTTTTATGCCATTTCAGAATTGTGACCACTTCTTGGCAGACATTGATCACTGCCTTGGTTGGCCTAAAGGTGGAGCAACAATGCAGATTCCAATCTGCTTTTAGACCTTTTAAACTAAAGGACAAGGTGGAATGAAAACTGAACATTCCTGCCTTTAAAAGGTTACAGGCTTACAAGTACTGTTGAGCAAAGAGGCCAGACTGTCTTTTTACATGGCAAAGATGCCGTGTCTTTGTCATTAAGGCTTAAATAAAAAAGAGCCTTTTATACATTTTACCCTGAATAACAACTTCTTTGATGCTGACAGATGAAAATCCATCATTTGTTAAAACTAGTAGGAAAGATCACTTTCTTCAAATCTTACATGCCATGTCTTTTAGATCAAGACTTAAAATCATAGACATGCAATCTATGTCAATGTAACAGGCAGGGAACCATTTTCTTATTGCATAAAACAGAGGCCAAAAACAATTGATTGTCAGTCAGGTGATTAAATTTAAAAAAGCTAAACTTTATATACTGGGACTAATGAGCACACATCCTTAAAAGCATGGCACTTAATGTGTTTGTTGTAGCATCCTTCCATCTATTATCTATCTATCTATTTTTCCTCCATTAGGGGGGGGGGGGGCAATCCCCATGCCCATCCAGGGTACACCTTTTTGGGCACTGGGCAGATTCACCCAGGACAGGGTGCCAATATAAATCGCTGGGCACACACTCAGACAGACACACAAGTACACTCTATACATGGGGTAATTTGGAGAATTATATTGACCTTGATCCATGTTTTTGGACTGTGAGAGGAAACCGTAGAACGTGGAGGAAACCCATGCAGACATGGGAGAACATGGAAACTCCACCCAGATTGGGATTCTAACCGGGAATCCCTAACACTGAAAGGTGAAAGTGCTAACCACTAAGCCACCGTGCTGCCGTTATTGTAGCATATTTAATATAAAAATTACAATAAAACAACAAATTTAGGGTCATCTTTTTTAGTTTAACAAACTTGGATACATCAAATCACTTCATATCGTTCACTAAATGGTGGAACGATCTTCCCAACTGTCCATAAAGTCATTTAGCATCTTCAGGAAACAACTCAAAACATCTTTTCCACAAAGACTTGATATTAAATAATTATATAACAAAAAGGTGGGATTAGATAATGATCAGGTTTTGATTATACTACAGTGTAGCTGTTTTATCCTTAACTACCGACTTTTGTTGTTGTCTCATTAGTATGTTGCTTTGGATAAATGTGTTTGCTAAATGACTAAATGTAATGTTAGTTAACACAGTTTAATTTCAATGAATGACAGACACAAACCTTGATTGTTTGAAGGAGAACACATATTCCCTGTCCACAAGGTATGGCCAATGCCTCTTCTATTGCAGATAAATAAAAGGAAAAATAGGAAATAAGCAGGCACCTACCATAACTGACACTTTAAGGCTGTGCTGAGATGCAGGGAGAACCCCTGTCCCACCTTGTAATGCAGGCAGTAAGCAACTGCACACAAGAAAAAAAAGTATCTTAATAAGTATCTAGAATGGCAGAGAGCTTACATCACAGCTCCAGCTTGTCACAAAAAAACATTTTAATTATATGTTATGGGTACCAGAGGGTCTTGCCTGTTGGTACGAAAGTTTATGCATGACCAAAATAAGGTGCAGAACCCTTCCAACCCATCAAAGCACCATCTCATTTGCACTGAAATTTACAGGTGCGGAGGCCATACCTCCATCTCTAAAAATGCCTGACTTGTCTTGTTTGTAGATAATTTCTCAAAACAGCCGGCACACAATTAAAATTTGGTTAAGTTTTAAATGAGGTTGGGGGGAAATCAATGGTAATTAAAATCAATCCTTTCTTTGTGCACAGGATCACAGCCAGGTTGAAGTAAACAAGCGCCTTTATCAAACGAATTCCACAAGGATAAATTCATTAAATTACTTAAACATGTTTATGTTTTACGCTCTGGCATTTTCCTTCACTGCAAATAATAAAAACTTATATAATCATTAATAGGAGTATAGGCAGTTAAATGTGGCTTACTTGATATATTTTTCAGCTCAGATACATAAAAAAAATTTAAAAAATAAATTTCTGGGAAATTTCATTATTGTTTCATTATAAAATTTTATTTATTTAGATGAATTCAATTTAGGGCTGCCATAAATCCACCATAAATCACCTTAAATCCATGTTTTATTTAAAATCATTTCATTCTTTCATCTTTCAGTTCACGGGGGAGGGGGAATGTCCCCATGGAAAGACCTGGATAGAAGCTAGGAAAACATGCTAACCACTACACCACAGTGTAGCCATTGCAATAAGATTTCTTTTTATATATTGGATTCATATTTGCAACTGATGTAAGAAAACGGAAATGTATGCTAAGTGTTGTTCAGAAATGCTATAAGCCTTTATTACTTCAGATCATAAAGATAGCATTAAATAATATAGTACTGTTGTCTTTTTATCATGCTGCACTGTTTTGTTTACAATTTCCAACTGTGTACCATTTATTAAAACGAATAATAAAGTGTTATGATAAAACAAAAATTCCTCAGCAATGAAACTTAAACTAGGCCATGGTTCAATACAAGTACACTGATCACAAACCCATCTTGAAATCAATACAATTATTAAGTGGCCTCAGGAATCAGGGCTTTGTTAAAAATCTCCCCAGCCTTCTGACCTAAAACCCAATAAAAAGTGGCTCGTTATTTAGGGCTGAAACTGTAGACAATTGGGACATCATGCAGGCCAATGAAGACACCAGGCGGGGAGGTCAGATTTGTTCCCCACATGGGATACACAGTTACAGGCCACCCTGTAGCACACCTGTGTCATATGAGTTAGCAAATATTCCAAGTACGTCTGGGTTGAATGAATAGTGCAGAGGTTGTAGATGCCATAGTGACAGTGTTTGATTAGACAAAAAGATGAATAAGGCAGGAAAGCCAAGAGGATCGTCTCCGGCCTGATGTTTCCGGCCATGTTGTAGGAGGCTGTGAGTTTAAACAGGTTCCTTTGGTGAAGATGAAGTGTGTGGTAGCGCAGTGGTTAGGTTGTTGGACTGTTAATCTAAAGGTTGTGGGTGCAAATCCCATGTTCGCTGAAGTTACCAATGTGTGTCCTTGTGCAAGGGCCTTATCCCTCATTGCTTCAGGGATACAGTGGCCAATCCTGCGCTTTGTGCTCTACTTGCAGATTTGCTTTTAACAGCATCTGCTAAATGACCAGTGACTATCAGTGACTGAATTTTTATCCATCCATCCATTATCTTCCACTTTATCCTCTACTAGGGTGGCGGGGGGGTTCCCCATGCCCATTCAGGGGAGAACGTTTCAGGCGCTGAGCAGATACACCCAGGACAGGGTGCCAATCTATTGCTGGGCACACAATCATTCACAAAGAAAAACACACAAACACACTCTAAATGGGGCAATTTGGAGAATTAAATTGACCTTGAACCCATGTTTTTGGACTGTGGGAGGAAACCGGAGAACCCAGAGGAAACCCACACGGACACAGGGAAAACATAAAAACTTTGTCAAGATTGGGATTCAAACCAGGAATCCCTAGTGCTGAGAGGTGAACATGCTAATCACTAAGCCACCGTGCTGCCCTGACTGAATTATTTTCCTTTAAATGTCTAGTTAATGAACGTGAAACATAAATTGATTTTACATTAAACTAAAAAAACAGTTACATTTCCAAACAAATCAAAGTGAATGGGTCAGTTAAATGCAAAGATAAATGCAAAAATGATGTTCGTCATGTTGCCATTAATAAGGCAACTTGGGAACGCAAAAAAGTCAGGGTGCATTGTCAGAGCCAATCACCACATGTGAACTGCCCTTTTGTTTCTTTCTTCTAGTCTGTACACGCACACACAAACTGGCTAGAAAGGGCACACTGATGCCGCACTATGAATATCAAACACTTACTAGCCACTAACACTTATGTTTAACATTATTCTAAACAAATGTATGTTATATTTATATCTTCATTTCTTGTCTAAAGACAAGAAAAAAAACCTTTAGAAATGTTCCGTTGCTATAAATAGGACAGCAAAGAGCTTTTCTATTACAACCTGTCCTCACTGACTTCCCAGAGCCTTTCTACTTTCAAGTGTGATAGGTAAAGTGCAAGTTGTGCCATTCCTTCAGAGATTTAGGATTTAATAATCGTACTCTAGTGCACACATTTATTACCCTGCCTAAATCCAATGAAGGTAAACATCAACTTGAGTGACATTAGCAGGTTTATATCAGTAAAAAAAAAAATAAGAGTCTCAATAAAACAATTTGGGGAGCACAACAGCATGATTCTGCTGAAAGCTTTGCTAGCGAATTAGACAATGATATGGTTATTACTTTTAGAGGTGTACCTTGTACACCTCTGGTACTCAACCTAACAAGGAAGGAGCAAACATTTGAAATGATTTACACTTTCAATGTAGTTCACTGTATGTTGTTCACGAAAACAATGAGCAATTATTTTGGATTAAAAACAGTATTCAGACAAAGCAAAGTGGGAAAAAAAATCATCGTTGGATAGGTTTGTGTGATTTTGAGTGGTCCACTAAGAGCCCTGAACTCCCAAAAAAAAAAATAGTAAAAACAAGACTGCAAGCCGACATCTAACCACACAAAGACAAAAATAACGAAAACACCATAGTACTGTTGCTAATTAAACGATACGGGTGAAAGGCATAAAAATAGTGTAAAAATCGTGGAGTTTGAGATAACAATTATCATCGTGATGCGTCTTGCGCAGGGTATAACATTAGCCCTCGGTCTCATCCTTTCTTTCCCTACTCTTCCATTCTCACATTCTCCCTCCTTCCAACCTTTTCCTGTGCCACACAATAGGAATCCAATTCATCCCAAACTGACCCCATGGCCTTCTTTGTACTCATTTTGTCTAACAAGAACAATTAATTTCTTAGTACAATCTTGTGTTTTTCAAGTTGTTTACATTGCACTGATGCATATTGCACGTTGACTTTTGCACCTAATGCAAGTGAGAATGGTGTTTATTATGGAATGGAGAGCCCAGTGTATGTTTTAGCAAAAAACAATGAAAAAAATGGGTTTATATTACCTTAAAAACATGGCACAGTTTCCCTCCCACCTTCGAAAACTTTCCAAGCTGTAGAAGCATTTAAAGCGCATGGATGGCCCTGGCGGGTGAGGTACAGTGTGCAATCATCAGCTTAAAAAACTGCTGCCTGTGAGATAGCACTGAGGGACTCCAGCTTATAAAACATTTTGCTAAGAAGTAGAAGGTGAGAGGAGATATCGCCATGATCCAAAAGATCCAAATCTAGTACCAGAGAGAGGGTGAAGAGAATTACCAGCATTGGAATTGATTCAGAGTTTCAGCTTTATCTCAAGCAGCAAGTGTTAAGATTAAACATCGAGTTTTAAATAATCCTGAATGCAGGTGATTGCAATCACTAATTAGTAGACCTCTGTCTCCCCCTAGAGGCTGAATGGTGCTTTGATTATGGAACCAGTTTCATGAGTATATTAGCCCAGTTTAATCGAAGTTTGGATCAGCAGCCACACACTCTCTGTCTGTATGTATCACCTTTCAGAATAGAATTTACTTATGTACAACTGCATGTAAATTATTTTTTACATTGTGATTTTTTCATCTATAATAAAATAGAATCATCCTAGAAGTCAACAAACTTAATCTGCTTGTGCAGTTCAGGCTCACAGGGGACGGACAGTTCAGAAGGTAGATATTCACTTTATATTTGTCCATCCCATAGCACCATATCTTATTTAAAAAACATGCATGGCTACCAGGAGAACAAGCATAAAAATACAAAGATAATGACTGGAGACAGTAATTAAACTTGGCTCCATTAAGCAGTGCAGCTTCGTTGATGTCCACAGTTGCTGGCTCAGTAAAACCTAAACAGCCAATTTACATGAAATAATCAGTGAGACAAAATACAAATTATTAATGCACACTATCAACAGGGCATACCAGGATAAAAAGCAGCAATAAATATCCTCTGATTTTTAATAAGCACACCAATAAAAAAAAAAAGTTAAAGCTAAATCTGCCTCATTTAGAGATGGGATGAACTGGGATGAAGAGGTCTGGTAAAGAAAACAGAACTGAAACATTAATTCAAATTATGTTAAAGACTTTTCACTTACAATATAAATTTATTTTTTATACTTATTGCAGGTTTTGTGTCTATTTAAAAAACCAGATCATTTCAAAGAATCACACTAGTATTAGTAAATCAGCAGACTTGTTGACAAAGCTGACAAAAAAAAAAAATATTGAAGATGCATGCCTTAACCAATGATGTCAACATGTACATGATCATGACATGGTCTAGTCCCCATGAAGTGATAAATGTAAATTTGAAATTTGTACACACATCTAGCCAATGCATAATTTAAATCCTTATCGCCTTTTCCATTAATAGTGCATGTGCTGATTTCTGCATGGTTTCCCCCCTCTATAGCCCACCAAGATGTTCCCAGGAGACATCTCCACATACACACATACATGCACACACACATACGCACATGTGTGGGAATGCGCACACGCATGCACACACACACACACACACACACACACACAAACACACACACACACAAAGGTAAGACACTCAACATGTTCTCAACCTGTGCCTTATTATTTTATTTATTTGCACTGGTGCAATGGCACTAATTGCAAAAGCCAGCATCTGTCATGACATAAGAGTAAATCAGAGTCCATGGCATAAACAACTTAAACATATTCTTACATTTACAATTGCAGACATTGCTATTAATTGCTATTAATTTATTTTACCAAGGCATATTGTTTCCTAAACAGTGTGTATTCGACCCATTAAAAATAACATGGAACATCATAAAATGAGGGTACAATGATGGATTTAAGTTTCCTTGGGTGCTCTAAAATTTTCTTATCTTAATTGCACTGACAGGATGTGTGTGTCTATGTGTGCCCAGCAATGGATCTGTGCCCTGTCTGGGTCTCTGCCCAGCGCCTAAAACATTCCCCTCAGATGGGCATGGGGAACAACCCTATGACCCTAGTAGGGGATTAAGTGGAAGATAATGAGATAATATGAGATTATAAAAAGAAAAATAATATAATTACTACCATTGATTGTTGAGCATCTTGAAATCTTGGGTTAATTCCAAAAATTCCACTTGAAATGTAATAGCTTCTGTTCAGAATTTATAAACATTTTAATTATAAAAAGATAAAATGTTTCTGTACACCAAGTTAAAAGTCTGGTGTCCTACAACACGCCATGACCTCAACCCTTCTGAACAGCTTACATGTGAATTGGAATGTCAATAAGTTGGGTCTTTTTGTCAAGTTGCAGATCTTATAAATGCTTCATCATTTGAACAGAAATAAATTCTTTTATAGTCTTTCTGAAATGTCAAGGTTGCAAATGGTGCGGAAGGTTAAAACATAATATCAGTGGCTCTTAAATGAGATATGCCCATGTAATATAATACCAATAATGTTTTAACAGGCAGCTAATCCATGTTCTTTATATCACAGAATCCTAAACTAAACAAAATTAATAATGGAAAGCATTAAGTAAATTTAACAGTGCAAATCACTCAGACAGACAAAATATGGCCTAGATGCATCATTGCACATAGCTTCATCCTCAGGGATGACTGTCGTTGTAAACGACAAAGTCAGGGGTTGGATCCTTATCTGGTAACCTATAGTGCAGAATCCCTCCCAAACACATCAGAGCTACAATGCCAAAAAGCTATACTGCCACTCCTAGTCCAAATAATTCCCAATATGTCCTCTTTTTCTTCAGGCTGTCCTCATCGATATTTATGCTCCAGTCAGTGCACCTTGTCTAAATGATTTTTTGATGTAAAAGAAAAGGTCTTTTGCCAAACTCTTCCCGCAAATGTGAAACCTTACAATTATGCAATGTGACTGTCTGTGACAATGTATGAACCATTTGAGATATGTCTAAGAGGTATGTCCAAATGTATTGATCAAATGTATTGGGATTGAAAGATGACCCTGAGTGAACTATCTTTAATTACCATGCAGATTGTGTCACCAGTGCTCCACCCACCCATTCTCATGTAGTGTGTGTACATTACATTGTGTGTGTGTGTGTGTGTGTGTGTGTATATGTTTGACTCCTATCTGACACAGATCACCAGCTGTGCTCTGTACAAAATGGACGAGTAGCAAAAAGGAAATTACAGACAAATTTGTGGAAAAGAATGTCATTTGTTGATGGTGTATTTGCTGAAAAGGTTGATAAAGGTCTAAACAACACCAGTATCATAGCCAAAATGCATATTAATGGTGAAGCACAGAGAATTTGGACCTTTAAAATCTATATTTTGAAGTGTATGTGTGTATACATGTGTGTCAGTGTTCATAAATGTAGTAAATAAAAAACATTCCTTCAAAAATACCCATGGTAGTCCAGGCTACAAGAAATTACTTTTCATTTGCAGCAAAACTAAGCATCTTTTAATACATTATGCATTTCAGCAGATTTTAAGGTTTATTTGAAAATATGTTTTTAAATCATGTCAAAATATTTAACTTGTGCAGTATGTAATGTATTTTTGCATGCTCTAAAATCCTTGTATTTTTTTTACAGTCTTAGAAAATACCCAAAAGACCATGTATTTCAGGTTGCAGAATCATCATTTAAACAAAATAAATTTCTGACTATGAGGTTTTAGTGATCATTTGGGTCATCACTAATTGTATAAGTCAGTAATTTTAAATAGCCTCGGCATTACATTCTTTTTATTGCTACACAAGTCAATCCCAGACACCAACATGGTGAGCTCCATGAGAAGGGTTTTCATTATCATCATCATTAAATCCTATACAAGCATTGCGAGGGGGTTCCCCATGCCCATCCAGGCATACATTCAGGATGCCAATCCATTGCTGGGCACACTCATTGACTCACTTGGACATATACACAATATATGGGGCAATGTAGATATGAGCAATTTAAAGCAGCCAATATACCTTGAATCCATGTTTTTGGACAGTGGCAGGAAACCACAGAACCTGGAGGAAAAAAGTTAGACATGCTATCCACTATGCCACTGTAGGAAGAGTTTAGCATCCATTTTATTCTATTCTGTGTGAGTTTGCCATATATCTTGTTTTGATACAAATTCTGTGCCTGTTGTAGTTGTTTATTTGCATTCAGAGCATTTTGTTTAATTATCTGACAATAATTTTTAACATATATTTAAAAGTATTTGTACTTTTTCTTATGTCAACTGGTCTAAAATAATCTATTTAAAGTGAATGAAAGAACTTCTTTGTAAGTACAGATAGTTTTGTTCTGCGGGTCTGATGCTGTCGATGACATGCTCTGCACTGCCTGATGATCTTTTAAGCTGGTAAATTGGCATAAAGAATCCAAAACGTGGGTGGAAAGCATACAGTTTCTTCCACTCTGCCTAACTATTTTGTGTATGTAGCAGAGAATAAGCTTTGAGAATTTACTTCTTGTTGGCAAGATAGCAGGATGTTTCTGTAAGATCAGGAAGATATCTGGATTTCAATGTGTCCAATTCAGTACACAAACTTTATATTCCTTCAGTGAACTGTTGCTTTGCGTAAACCGAACTACTGCTTTCTCACTTTTTCAAGCTCCTCCAATAAAAGTTTGATTTAACCTTTTGTTTCGAACGTGTTTGACACCTAATAAGGCATTAATCTCAGGACATAACTTATATGTCCCCTTTCACACATCTATTTTAGTGTCTCTGGACTTCAGAAACCCCAAATTTGACACAAATTTAAGTAGGTTATTGAAATGTCTTTCATTAGTAGAACAGATGTGACAAAAACAATGTGAGGGCTTGATGGTGGGAGCCTTTAGATCGGGGGCAACCTGGATGCAAACAGACCTGTGCTGTAAAAAAATTAATTAAATACTGTTAGAGCCAAGTATTATTATTAGTGTCATTATTGTTTTTGTATGAATACCCCTTTTGGTTAAAATTTCCCATGTGTTTCTTGGTGCCTGGCTCTGTGTGCTAAACCTAGCACACAGAGGTTTACTGCTTTTCTTCGGGTCATCACCCAAAATGTCTTTCATATTTTCTAGAATTTTTGGTTGTGCTAGAACTCCATTCATATCTGTTTTCTTCCCCATCTGGGGTAAAGCTGAAAAAGCCACAACTTGTAAGCTGTTGAGGAGATGTGGATCTGTTTTTCTCCTTTTAATAGAAAGTAAATAACTGCTATTAGATTTGCAGCATAAGTCAAATATTTTGATCCTGTCGTTCAGCTAAGACTGCCACTGTAAACTTTAGTCAGAGTCACTAGCTCCTTTAGTACACTTTCTCTTTGGCAAAAGAGTCACAGGTTTACAGGAAAATTACAAACGTAGTGCATATAAAATTTCTGTCAACACTAAAAATATCCAGTACGTGAAGTAAGCCAAACCTTTTCCCCAAATTTGATCTACACCATGCAGAATGCTTTCATACCAACCTTACAGGATAATTTTCCTCAAGAAAAAGGTCCATCAATCATAAATGGAACAAAATGACCAATTTAATTTTTAGTGGGACAAAAATTTCCATTTCAACGTCCTATTGAACACCAAATGCTCTTTCAGATATTAAATATTTTTTTTATTTTGCTCTCTCCTATTCAGGGATTACAAACAAGACATCTCTGTGATTACTAATCCATTTATTTAGATAAAACCCATAAGGCATAATTCAGTGATTTGGAGGGTACAAAAGTATAGCCTGCTCGGTTTTTAGACATCTATTAACATAAAAGTTGTCAGTTGCTGTTTTCCAAGTGGTTTGTTGAAGCCTAAAAAACATTCTTGTCTTGTTGAAAATGTTTCAGTTCTCCAAGTTTGCAAATGTGTTCAATCAGGGCCTTGGAGTTCCACTGAATACTGCAGTTAAACAAAGTATACTTTTTAGTGAGTGGTGGACAATTAACCAATATGGCACAAGAGAGAGTGCATTATTGTGACTAAATTACAAGAAAGAGGTGTTGTTACAAATGTTTACTGTGAAAAGTGTACAGGAGGAGGTACAACTGTCGAGATCAATCCCAGGCAGGTGTTAACATTTATCTAATCTGTGTCCTGTATCTGTATCGTTGCGACACATTTACCTTAGATATTTTTTCCAAAACAAAGCAATTTTTTTAAACTATAACTGCATCTCATGTACTTTTATACAGCATCTCAGTGAAATGGGATGCATAATTGATTTGACTGATTAAGTACTTAAACATTTGCAAAATAATACATTTTTGCAGTCGTTAAAAATAGGACAGAAATATCTGTGGCAATGAGTAGGCAAAGATAGATCCAGATTGGGCTGGCACCAAACAAGAGGGCATACGAAGTGCAGCCCAAGACTAAAACAAGGGACCAATCTGGGCCACAGATTTGGCAGCTGTGGAAGGCTTGGAAAGCAGGTCAGTAACAGAGCCTTGCTAAGGAGAAGAGAATTCTAGAGAATCAGGGGATGTGGAGGCTTTTCAACAATGCCAAAAAGTTCCAAAGATATGTGAGTCATTAGCTAATTTCTGTCCCGCAACGAACACTAGCAAAAACAGGAAATGCTTTTTTTGTGGTACATAAAAATGGATTTGAGGATTTTGCATTTACTTGAGTTAACTAATTCTTAAGCACATTATTCTGTTATTTTTAAAGTAATAATAACTAGAATTTTGAACAAGCTATTACTGATTATGATTAACGTTTCAATGTGTTTTCAAAAAATTAATAACAAACCACATAATATCTCCACAGAATCTTAAAATAAGAACGTGTTTGTGTCTGCAGTACACTGTATGTTAATAACAAGTGCACTTCCCCAACTGTGTTATACATAAATCATTTTGCTAGACAATGAAGGGGGGATAATTGATTGTTCACTGTCCTCTAAAATAGGCTGCATGGCATTCATCATGATTTAAACCATAATTTTGCAGCTTTACCCAGCTACTGAGTTCAAGACCAAAAATATTTCAGCCAAAAAGGAACTTAGAGCCATCTACTTTTAATTACATGGACACCTGACAATTAATCTCGCAAACTCTTGCAGTTGGACATTTCTTAATCTCTGTTTAGTCATTCATCAGGATTTCTAAGGTCAAGCACTGAACTAACACAGCAGGCAAGTGATATTCAAATTTCATCCCTCCATCTATTATCTTCCGCTTTATCCTATATTAGGGTCGCGGGGGGGGGGGGGGTCCCCATGCCCATCCAGGGGAGAACGTTTCGGGCGCTGGGCAGATATACCCAGGACAGGGCACCAATCTATCGCTGGGCACACACTTACTCACTCACACAGACACACATACACACTCTATATGGGGCAATTTGGAGAACTCAATTGACTTGATCCATGTTTTTGGACTGTGGGAGGAAACCGGAGAACCCGGAGGAAACCCATGCGGACACGGGGAGAACATGGAAACTCCACCCAGATGGGGATTCGAACCGGTAATCCCTAGTGCTGAGAGGTGAACGTGCTAACCACTAAGCCACCGTGCCACCCTGATATTCAAATTAATTTCTAAAATGTTTAGATAAGACCCCTGTGCACTGAATAACTCAAATCATGTGGTCAGGTTTATACACATTGAGGTAATGTCAGTCTGATAAAAGTACTAAACGATAAAAAAAGCCCAATAAGTTTCTATTTAAAACAATACACACAATAATACTTTTGCTTTGTATGCAATTTTTTAACTACAACTGCATATATTGGCAGACTAAAGGGTTTGTATTTTAATATTTATGGATCTGTGGCAGGGCAGCACGGGGGCTTTCCATGTTCTCTCTGTGTTCGCGTGGGTTTCCTCTGGGTTCTCCGGTTTCCTCCCACAGTCCAAAAGCATTGATCAAGGTGAATTGAATTCTCCAAAATTATCAAACATAGAGTGTGTTTGTGTGTGTGTGTGTGTGTGTGTGTGAGTGAGTGTGTGCCCAGCGAAAGGTTGGTGGTCTGTCCTGGGTGTATCTGCCCAGCGCCCGAAGCGTTTTCCCCTGTATGGGCATAGGGAACCCACAACGACCCTAGTAGAGGATAAAGTGGAAGATGGATGAATGGATGGGTCTGTGGCATTACACACCAGACGAGGATGATGAACCTTATCAGTAAACAATTAGGACCTGACAATTTTTGTCTCCAGTCCCCATTGTCTCAGATATATGTCTAATAAGGTGGCTAATGACTGTATATCTCCAGATTAACATTATGCAAACTTACCCTTGCATATGCATTAGCAAATGTGTTTAAAAAAGAACCCACTGTGAATATGGGGTGTTCATGTACTTTTGATTATGTGGTGTGTCTGCAGTGGATAGACAGGGGGAGGATGGGGAGTGTGGTTTAATCTCGCTTAAGAGCTGATCAGCTTCTGCATTAATAAGCTGCACTCTTCCTGCACATGATTAGATGTAGCTCATTCACTCTGGTGTTCGAAATTGTAATGGAAAGTGTGTGTGTGTGTGTGTGTGTGTGTGTGTGTGTGTGTGTGTGTGTGTGTGTGTGTGTGTGTGTGTGTGTGTGTGTGTGTGTGTGGTCGTGCGTGTATATAAACCTGGTATTAGCTCATGGCTGATATGCAGATTAGCAGGTCATCATTTGAAGGGAGGCTGGAGGTCAATAAGTACTGCACATTGGTTCGATATCTGGAAGGCTGATGATCTGAAGAAAGCTGATGTAGCAGAATCTGTACTGCTTTTATTCTACCAATAAAGATGCATAATCAACTAACCATGGCAACAGCGCTTGCTTATAGCAAGAATCTGTGTGATACATCAAAATCATTTGTAAATAAGCATTCCATGTTACAATGTTAATTTTGATTTAAGAGCATAAATGACAAAGACTTACTTGTTACTAACTCAGCAAACATAACCATAAATAAACCATATATATATACTTTGTTATACTTTGTAGTGTTGTAGTGTTACATTTACAGTCTGTAGTACATCTGTTTTCTCATTTTATTTGTTCTCTATTGGTCAGGACCATCACAGAACAGGTATTATTTGGGTGGTGGATTGCTAAATGACTAAATGTTTATTGTCAGTTCAGACACTGATGCAGTGAGGGTGTTTTAGTGCAGCCTTGCTGCTATAGTTTCATTTCTTAACCTCAGTGACACTGCTGGAATAATGCACAAACTGAATAATACCTGCTCTGTGGTGGTACTGTTGGGGTCCTGACCATTAGAACAGTGTAAAGGGGTCTACCAAAGCTGTAATGTAGTCCACAAATAGATGGACTACAGTCTGTAATTGTAGTCTATCTTTACTATAAGTGAAACTAATACAGTAAATGGCAAAGAGGTGTGTCCAAACTCTATAGTATATATATATATATATAAAAAAGGGAGTCTGGTAAACATACCAGTATAATTGACATGTAAAAGAACTCCTGCATTGCCGTGGCCTGTTTAGTGTCTAAGTTGCATTTTAATTGGCTGTTTAATCAATCAGGCAGTCGTTGCTTTGACTGACAGAAACCACCCAGGCTCCAAGATATCCTGCCTGACTATTGCAGAAATTTCACGTGTGAAAAATTAAGCACTCATCTTTCAATAGAGAGGACTTAAAATCAGTCATGTTCAGACTAGAAAATGCCAAAAAAAACAAAACATTTTTATATAAAAAAAGGTGAGTTTAAATATATTGTGTATTAACTAATTGTATATTTTCAAAGTA
This sequence comes from Corydoras maculifer, assembly GCA_019802435.1. Classification (NCBI taxonomy): domain Eukaryota; kingdom Metazoa; phylum Chordata; class Actinopteri; order Siluriformes; family Callichthyidae; genus Corydoras; species Corydoras maculifer. The sequence continues at coordinate 1,197,477 of JAFMOD010000537.1, read as the reverse complement.
CACTGATACATTTGATGAGATAGCATTTTTATTTTTTAGCAAGATAAAATAAAAATTTGATGCATTTGTTCACAAACATCTATGTGTTCACATGTTGCCTTATTTTATTGTCTGCTGGTATTGATCTTTTCTTACTATGGAATTTATGTTTTTGTCTGGAGGCAGACATTTCTTTCACTTGGTAGAACTTGGATTCACTGATTTTTTTTCTGGGCTAATAAATAAAATTCTTTGGACACTAAGCCTTAAATAAAGGTATTTTTTATTTATATATATATATTTTTCATTTTTTAACACATCATCATGAAGGAACATAATTGTATAAGGTGAATAAAACAACAAATTAAATAGTTCTTATTTTATATATTTTTTTCTGATACCTTAAACAATAATTTGAAAGAAAACACAAACACTAAAAATTGTTACATTAAATTTTTATCAAAATGTAAATAATAGTAGGTTTTTTTTTTACATTTACCCAAATGCTTTAAGGTTTTCCTTTTTTAAATAAAAAAAAATCATTATAGTTTTTTTGTTAAGTATCATTATCCTCTGCTTAATCCTCTACTAGGGTCGCCATCAACAGAAGAACATTACAGGTGCAATGGTGATGAATTAGAGCAACCCATTCACATTGAATCCATGTGCTTTGATTGTGGATGGAAACCAAAGAACCTAGAGAAAACCCCACTCAGTAATGTTGGTGTGAGTGTGTGCCCAGTGATAGATTGGCGGCCTGTTCTGGGTGTATCTGCTCAGCGCCCGAAACGTTCTTCCCTAGATGGGCACCCGGGACCCTAATATAGGATAAAGTGTAACATAATGGATGGACATTTTTTATGTGTTTTAATACTGGAAAGTGCATTCACATAAAATTAAAGTACTTAAGATATGTTTTATATAATGTTGCCTGAAGTAAAAACCGCTCCTCCTGGTGAAACTTGCAAAAGGTTAAATATTTACGTGGAGGAAAAAAAACATGCCATATTTGTATGATGCATTTGTACGTTTGAAGCTTGCTATTATTTACATACTCATTCATGCATGAATAACAGTATGGCACCATACAGAGCAGCGTACAGTGGTTGAAGGAATACATATGCATCTCATTAATAAAACTGTAAGCTGCAATAACAGAGTTCTCTTTCATTGCTCACGGGCACAAACATGAGGCTGTGATGATCGAGGCTGTGATGGGCTTTAAACTGGTGTGCTATAACAACATCTGAACTTTTTGAAATACTCTCCAAGGATTGCAATGTTTTTTGTGCACTAAGTCCTTCTGCATACAAGGTTATGTGCAGTCCACTCAGCTACATCCACAGTCTCTTAAAATCTTTTCAGACTTATGTAAAGTATATATATATATATATATATATATATATATATATATATATATATATATGTACATTTTTGTTTGATCATGAATCTGTTTAAACATGAAAACGCATAAAATGTCATTGTACATTGTCACACATCAAAATCAATTAAATGTTCTCGTCTGATCACAATAATTATAAGGAAAGTCTGCTGGTTATATTGTGTACATTTACAAATATTTATAACTAATTGTTCTAACAGAACCAGATTTCAGAAGCAGTCAATCCCTTTTCTGTCACTTTTTGACATAATAGAGAAAAATGGAGGTTGAAATTATTCCTCTATAAGCATAGTCTATAAAATATATGTTTTTAGTTTGCACCCTGCAGGCTGTTTGAGCTTTCACATGTTAGGATATACATATGCATATAGGATATACATATGCAAAAAGCAGTAGATATAGAATAGCACTTTAAGTTCAGTATTAATAATGAAAAGTTGATAACGCTTTGCTTATAAAGCATCACAGGTTTTTGAAAGCACATTATTTTCTGGTTGAATTCTCTAATAAAGTAAGAAAGAGCCCCCTTTCTTTTATGTGGCTCATGAGGCGTGGAAGATGAATAATCTGGAGGTTTATGCACCTTAGCAACTATCGAAAAGCTCGATCTCTGTGAATGTGAGAGCGCTCATGAATTGGACTCTTATAAATAGAGGGTCTGGCAGTATTGCTGCATCAACTGACCTTCCCATTTAATTAAGTGATTTCACATTCTCAAGTCATTTGAAATGTCTCAGTGTGACATATTTCCAAAGTATTAGCTTTATGGACTGATCATAGGCTCCTGCAAACTGCTGCTTTTGGGAATGCATTAAGACACCGAGCATGTCTCAAACTCATTTACTTTTCCATCTTGTGCCAGGGTCAATAATACACATGGGGTGAGTAAAGACACCACAAGATGCATATTAACAGTGGTGTAAATCCGACCTTTTCAGAAGAATAGCTGGTTCTAGTAAGTTGAATATTGTTTAAATTCTCTGACTGATTTTTGCTGAGAAATATGTGCTCATAGTTCAGATGGATAAAGGCAAATATACAATGCCATCAGAAATTTTTAAACACGCTACTACTTTCTGCATGTATTCATCTCCATTAAGCAATTTGTGTGGTTATATTGTGCAGAGGTGTCCACAAATATTAAGGACACACTGGGTGCAAAGAAACAAGGTCCGACTCAGTAATTACAGAATGGGTCCATGTTTTTAATACGTTAAAGGTCCGTCACCAAACTGTAGCCACTGAGTTCATTCATTCATTAATTTATTATCTTCAGCTTGATCCTCTACCAGGGTAAATGTTTTGAACGTTGAACAGCCAGGGAAGGGCACCAATCTGTCACTGGGCACACTCACTCACACAGCCACCCACACAAACACATTCTATATTAGGCACTTTAGAGCATTAAATTTACCTTGAATTTATGTTTTTGAATTGTGGGAGGAAACCAGAGAACTCATAGAAAACCTATGCAGACATGGGGAGAACATGGAAACTCCACCCAAGATCGAGATCCAATCCTGGACCCCCAGTGCTGAGAGGTGAACGTGCTAACCACCAACCACCATGCCTGTTACTACTAAGTTTAAAAAAAAAAAAAAAAGTTAAAAGTTATTTATATACTAACATGGGAAGACCCAGGACACACTGGAGGGATTACAGTGGGTTGCAAAAGTATTCATACCCCTTGAACTTTTCCATATTTTGTCACATTACAACCACAAACATAAATATATTTCACTGGAATTTAATGTGAAAGACCAACACAAAGTGGTATACAATTGTGAAGTGGAATGAAAGTTATACATGAATCAACAATTTTTTTACAAATAAAAAACTGAAAAGTGCGATGTGCAAAATTATTCAGCCCCCCTG
>JAFMOD010000537.1:1183690-1193965 GCA_019802435.1 Corydoras maculifer | reverse complement strand
GTTGCACTCAGGGAAAAGGGGGCTGAATAATTTTGCACATCGCACTTTTCAGTTTTTTATTTGTAAAAAAATTGTTGATTCATGTATAACTTTCATTCCACTTCACAATTGTATACCACTTTGTGTTGGTCTTTCACATTAAATTCCAGTGAAATATATTTATGTTTGTGGTTGTAATGTGACAAAATATGGCAAAGTTCAAGGGGTATGAATACTTTTGCAACCCACTGTATATCTCTCGGCTGGTCTGGGAACTCCTCGGGGTTCCCCCAGTTGAGCTGGTGGCGGTGGCTGGGGCGAGGGAGGTCTGGGTCTCCCTACTTCGGTTGCTGCCCCCGGACAAGTGGAAGATAATGGATGGATGGATCATGCCGATCAGAGTATTCAACATAAATTTGACCTTATATTGGACATACATACATAAATGTAAAGTTATTTTCTTACTGTACATGAAGTTAAAGTTTGTAACAAGGCTAATAGGCATTGACTCATTTGTTCACTAAAGATTTGTAGACCTTTATGTGAATGCTTAGATTTTAAAGTCATAAACAAATAAACAGTTTGCTCTTTTTTTCACTTATAATTCAATTATGCTACATAATACATTATATTACTACTTTATTTCCATCCCCCTTCCCTGCTTCAGTGAGTCATATACTGCGCAGGACACATGAAGCGGAAAGTGTTTGTGGCAGGGCCAACTGTGCTCTTATGCAGAATTCTGTCGCCAGTGGCTGTTACATTGTTCACATTATGCAGGATGCCAGTCCTGCCACCACCCCTTGCATACTTACTAATACCAGCATTTAAGAGTATACACACACACACACACACACACACACACACACAATCTTGTCTCCAAGATTTGCTCAGTCACACAGGGAGAAATTTGGTAGTTTCTCTACTGAACCAGCACTAATATTTTAATGTCTGTTGTGTTCTGCTGTTTGATTATAGGGAAAATGAAAATGTTAATTCGCATCTCACTTTATTATCTTCTACATAATCCTATACTTGGAACTAGGGTCATGGGGGGGGGGGGGGTTCCCTATGCCCATCCAAGGCACAACGTTTCAGGTGCTGGGCAGATACACCCAGGATGGGATTTCAATTCATCGTTGGCGGCATCCACTCGCTCAAACAGACACACACTATATAGGGGCAATTTAGATAGAAGCAATTTAGAGCAGCTGATTAACTTGAATCCATGTTTTTAAGACTGTTGGAGGAAATCGGAGAACTTGGAGAAAATCCACACAAACATGGGGAGAACATTGAAACACCCAAATCGTGATTTGAAAGGGAATGCTTACCAATACACCACCGAGCCGCCTGAAAATGCTTCAATATTGTAGGTATTCTAAATCCTGTTAGAAATGGCATCATGTATTGCTGCTTTATTGAAAAAAGCTCAAAAGCAGAACAGATGTTGGGAAAAGCAAAATGAACACACCTTAAGCTTATGTTAGCTGTAGCTAATATTTGAACTGCAGCGAATTTGGATAGAGTGCAGAACAGTGCAACTTTCTGCCATAAACATCCAAGCTGCCTAAAAAGATTTACAACATGTAACGCTCTTCATCAAAGTTTACTCTAACGCTGACTGACATCTTTGATGTGTCTTGTCAACCTGCTTGCTATGTAATTAAACTATAGACAGTTGACACAATAAATCAAAACCACATGATTGTAAAGCTTGTTACTGCCTTATATTAATAAGGTCTGGTAGATTTGTCTTATTAAAAACTGGTAAACACCTTCTTTAGTAAGACAAAGACTGAATTATATCAAGAGACCTGGTTTGAAGGCGAACCTTTCACCACGTCCCAGCAGCTCATTTCTTACAGAACCAGCAACACCCAGACCTCAAATAGCAGACCTGGTAATTATCATCGATTGCCTTCAGTCACACGCATGCCATTTAAGCAACGCGTTAACTTGTTGAAGGCATTGTACCGTCATACAGGCTGCGAACCATATTGAACATGGTGTTTATGCCTCTCCCAAACAGGGTCAGTAGGTAATGTCCAGGCACATTTAGAGTGGCAGGAGGTACGGTCAAGAATACGGTCAGGAGATCATATGGTACTAGTGTGTTCAGCAGGCAGTATGATCAAAAGGCCCTCCACCTCTTCCTCCACTCTCTCGCTCTGCCTACTGGATAAGTTCGGCAGATCCAAATGTCGCGTGCTGCGCCCACTGCCCCTCTCTGCATTGATTTAGGCTGTACTCTTAGATTATCCAGCCACTCGCTAGTGGTGGTACTGATTGTTAGTTCGCATGACTGCGGTTCGCGCTCGTGCACTTTATCTTTGTTTCTGTTTCTTTTATAGATGCCCTTATGGCTGGTGCTAGATTGTTGGTGCTCGTTTCAGATGTTTAATTCTATGTTTTGGTTTGTGTATTCCTCACTCTTTGTTCTTTTTTTTTTTGTTTATCTCCTCACTTATTGCCTTTGCATCTTTGGGGCCAATTTAGACACTTCATAACAAATCCCTTATTTAATTTCTTTATTTTTACTTAGATCAGGAGATATGCTAATCATTCAATATTGGTGAGGCTTCCAAATGCAGTTAAAACCATAATGATTCACACTTTGATGTTCTGCTATTATTATAGCTAATTTGCACACACCCCCCCCCCACACACACACACATATATATATATATATATATATATATATATATATATATATATATATATATATATATATATATATTGCATAATTCACACAAATATATTCATGCATTTATCTATTTTATATTTCTTCTAATCGGCCAATAATGGCTATAAGGGCTAATTTAGATATGCAACTGTGTGTCCTGCATAGGATGGGTTTTCTAATACTGATCCTAGTGGCACACCACAGTTTACATTTGCACAGTCAGACATCAGTTATTTACACAGATAAACATTGGCGTGCAGATCCAGTAATGTTCCACATGTTTTCTAATCTGTCCAGTAAATGGCATGTACTTTAGCATCAATGCTGCACTTAGATGCAATAAAACAAAAAAACAGATACATTTATCATGTGTTATTATAAAACCTAAAACCTGACTCATTAACGTACTTAATCTATATATTTTTTATGTTTATTTTAAACAAAAAATCATTTTAATGTCAAATTTGGGTCCTCAATTAGCTATGCAAAGCTGGAAAATGTTATCCAAACAAACTATTCCTCTATCAAATTACTGATTATCATCAGCTTTCAATTCTGTAAATCTTGCATTTTGGACTATATGCAAAGTTCTTGCAATTTGCCAGGTTCTGAAATGATTTAACAAAGCAATAATGAAAGGAGTGACTTATCAAAGTGAATCCCCGAATATTAATAAGTCTTTGAAGAATACAAAACGTGAATTATGCGACTTCCATATTGCACCTGCTGAGATTAAAGAGTAACATTGCTAGGCTCATGTACAGCACATGTCTATTTATAGGTTCCTTATGTTTCTCATAAATTCTTCATACTACAAAAGATAGGTAAATTATACATAACCATTTTAAAATGGCCTGTATAAAGAGAGAGAGTAAGCAAGAGTAAATAGTCTGTCTTCCTTTCCACACATGTAATTATATGCACACACACACACACACACACACACACACACATACACACACAAACATACAGAGATTTGATGAATTGATCGACAAGCTCAGATAAATACCTGGTCAATAATCTCTAGTCTCAACACAGCCCTTAATTCTACACACAGGCCAGTGCAGTGTATAAATACATAAATTTATTATAATAAAAAGTAATGTAATATAAAAGCACAAAATAACTTGCATTAATCATTACATTTAAAAAGTTTAGATACACCTCTTGTTTCTATACTCATTGTCGATTTTATTAGTTTAATTTAATTTTATCTACCACATTTAGAAATTGTTTCTGCATTTGATAATACCATTTTATTTATTCAAAAAAAAATAAATAAAAAAACACAACAATAATACTATTTTAGTAGTAGATGATTCGTTACACTCTTTTGATTGAATTAAAGGCTTTGAGATGTAAAATTAATGATGTTAGCTGATTTGTTACTGAACCATTTGTGTGAGTAATCTTCCAATTTTTCATCATTGCTCACAGGACGCTGTCGACAGGAGACTGATGACTCAACATAATTGACAGATTATACTCAGTCCAGCACTGCAAAAAAATAGCAGCAGTGCTTTGTCTGATCCAGTCATACAGCACAACAAATTAAATTAAATCACCACCACCACATTGATATTACTGCAGTGCTGAAAAACATCCACCAATGAAATAACACTTGCTCTAGGAAAGTTCTGATTATTAGAGTCCATAGTAATGTGGATAAACAAAATGCAAAGAAACTTCTCATTAGAGAAACTCATCTCATTAGCTCTGCTTAATCCACTACTAGGGTTACACTGGCACACACACTACAGTATATAGGGGTGATTTAGATTAAGGCAATTTAGAGCAACCTCTTCACCTTAAATCCATGGTTTTGGACAGGGAGAATATCAGAGAACCCAGAGAGGCTGTCTAGGCTGTCACAGGGAGAACATGGAAACATCACTGAGGTTAAAATGTGAACCTGGATCCGAGCAACAGACATGCTAACCACTACATCACTGTGCCGTCTTTAATTGTAGAACTACAAAGTGCCTCTTTATGGTCAGCAGAATTCATAAAATAAATTCTGAATGTGGACTACAGGGTACCCATGAGACACAAGGCAAATAACAAATACACACAGACAGAGAATTAGAACCTTAAAGGTGTAAGTCTGTCCTGTAAGTTAGTAGTTTCCTATAGCATCAAATGGCACGCGGTAACTGTAGATATCGCTGCCAAAAAGAAAGCCAGCAAAATAAAGATAATATAATCAGCTGACAAATTAGTGAGTAATCAGCACAATATCTACAATGTGTGCATTCAGTGGTGGGTGTGGCAGGAGTGTAGTGAACCTAGGAGGGGGAGGGGTGGGGAAACCAACAGTGATGGACATTAATTAAGGCACCTGGCAGAGGTTTCGTTAATGATTGGTATGCAGCCTTTATATGCTGGGGCAGGACATGCAGTGGGAAGAGTAAATGCAGCAGAAAAAGAAAAACGTGGCAGGAGGGCAGATCCACAGTGGACACAGCATAAGTGCAAAGTGAATCCTGTCTCCCGTACTTATTGTGTCCTGCCATGTCACAGTTTGTTTTTATTTGTATTTTAGTGTTTTGTGTGTGTATGTGTGTGCTCCAGCACGAACCCATCCTGTTACCATCATTAGAATAAGTGGTTTGGAAAATGAATGAATTACGGATGAGTTTAAAAAAGTCAATTGGACACTAAATTGATAATGGACTCTAAAATGATGAAAACTAAGCTTTTCAGATTACCTAAGTATTATATACATATAATTAAAGTGAGTGTACATGTTTGTTCACCTTATTTTTAATTTCTTCACTGCCCTGACTCCAATTTTCTAACTTCACTAAATGCCTGCTTTGTCCTGTAAGTGAGAGAAAGATATACAACTCCCAGTGAGAGTGCTTTACTCATCCTTATAAAAAAGAGTGTAAAAATGCTGTAGCTTTTGATTAAAGGTAGAAGCAGAAGAGGGGGAAGAGGTGAAGTAGGTTTCTAGACTCTACTGTAAGCAGTGGGATTGATTCAGTGTTGTAGGCTCATTTTCAGCTCTGTGAGAGTGAGGGAATAAATCATGTGCAGACGGCGGGAGGTGGAGGTGCACTGTGATGGAGGGGTGGCTAATGGTTGCTTCTCCAGCTGCCAAATGCCTGACCCTTTAGGTCAAAGCAATAATGAAAGCGTCCTGGCCTTTATCTGTATAGTCTGCCCCTGTAGACCTCCCTCTTCCCTTTCCTCGTTCTTGTTTTTTACTTCTCTTCCACATGAGCTGACCAGGAGCTACATGGGTAATAACTCCAACATGGACCTGGGTCAAGTCATCTGCTGTTCTGTCACCACCAGTCCTCCGACTTTAGCCCAAGCCAGTTAGAATCTGGCAGTGTTCTCAATGCCATGTCATACCTTAACCCTTATCAACTGTCTGCTGTCTCACAGTTTGAAAGACAAGGACAAAAACTACCCAGGATGTTATCCACATCCATATCTGTAAATACTGCTACTTCCTCTTCTTCTTTTGTATATCATCAGATGTCCAACTTAGAGTCATGCAGCCACACCCAAGTCTCTGGTTCTAGGTCAAAAAGGTCATCTTCTGAGTGGGGGGGTGTGGGGGCATTTAGAGGGCATGCAATAATTATGTGCTCAGCAGACTGTTCAGGTGCTCTTATGTGATGTATTTTTAAAGCAGCATGGAGACTTAGTGTTTAGCATGTCTGCCTCTTAGTGCTGGGGATGCGGTGAATCTCAGTCTTGGTGGAGTGTCCATGTTTACCCCATTTACCCCATTTATGCGTGGGTATTTTCCAGGTTCACAAATTTCTTCCCACAGTCCAAAAACATTGAATGTGAATTGGATGCTCTAAAGTGCTCGAGTGAGTGTGCCCAGAGATGGATTGTCGCTTTGTCTTGGGTGTATCTGCCCTGCATCCACATTTTCCCCTGGATAGGCGATCCTAATATATAGGATTACGTGGAAAATAATAAATTAAATAATGAACAGACATGATTCAAGTCACTGGGCTCTTAAAACTAATAAGGATGTTCATATCTTGGTACCGGTAATTACAACCTTAAATGCCATGTGAATCTTTATTGTGGAACTGACTAATGACACCACATCAACACAGATTACCATGACATGCTTCATGGAGGGTGTCATTTTATATGTTTTTAAGGGTTTAGGTCTTTAAACACCAGGCTTGAAAAAATTATATGTGCTTCCTAACCTTAGTTTAGTTAAGATTAAATTTATCTTGATCTATCTACATATGTTTTTTTCTTTTTTTTGGCAATTTAGCCCTCTTTAGTTTTGTATAACACCCTTATGTACATCAGTCAGCAGCTGTAATTAAATGTCATTTTAAAAGCAGTCTGTTAATGAAGCCCAACCTTGTGCTTGATAAATCCTGTCTCAGAATCCAATTGTGTCAAGCAAACATCACAAACACACATTTTATCATACACAATGAACATCCTGTTATTTTATCTCACTGTTGTACATGGGTACAGATATTAACAGTGAAACAAAGTATACGGGCACATTTTCGGATGTTTAATTTAGTCCTATTGCTATAAGTATATAAAGTCAAGCATTCTGAACTGTATGTTTTAAAATTTAAACCAGTTTGGAAATGGCCCTTCATTTCAGCATTACTTGGTCCCACTGACAAATGCAGGTTCATGTAGGTCCACTTCACTAAGCCACATGGAGTCTTGATCTCAACCCCATTTAACAGCTTTGGAATGAAGTACAACAGTGATTGCAAACACTGAGCCCTTTTATCAAATATCAAAGCCTGACCTCACAGATGCTCATCGGGATGAAAGTGCAAAAATGAAATGCTGAATAATCTGAAAGTTGAAAACTGTCTAATTCAGAATAGATTTTTATAAACCACCTGTAGGTAATGTGTAGTTGTTCCACTGCTTTTGTTCATTAAGTGTTATTTGGATTGGTTATTTGTATTTGGATCTATAATCTGATTTGTTTAGGTCCATATTTTCATATATGATCAAAATCAATCCTGAATTAAAATGAGAACTACAAGAAAATAAAAACAAAAATACATCTTACAATGGAAAATAGACGTCTTATTTTACCACTAACAACCAAATAATAACATATATGTATATTTAGTTCGGGCGGCCAGTGGTTAGCACATTTGTCTCTCAGCGCTAGGGATTCCCGGTTCGAATCCCCATCTGTGTGGAGTTTCCATGTTCTCCCTATGTCCGCGTAGGTTTCCTCCGGGTTCTCCGGTTTCCTCCCACAGTCCAAAAACATGGATCAAGTCTATTGAATTCTCCAAATTGCCCCATATAGTGAGTGAGTTTGTACCCAGCGATAGGTTGGCGCCCTGTCCTGGGTGTATCTGCCCAGCGCCAGAGACGTTCTTCCCTGGATGGGCGACCCTAATAGAGGATAAAGCGGAAGATAATGGATGGATATATATATTTAGTCCATGTTACTCAGTTGCTTCTGGGGGCAGTTTTATGATGCTGGCAAACTATCACATAGGCATTAAGAAATGGAAAAAACATTGACATAATGCCAAAACATGAGGCAGTACATTCAAAAATAGACTACATGGATTTCTGCACAAAAATATTTTAAAGCTGAAACAGGAACCGAATGATTTAGCAGTTAATCTGCTAATCTGATCTATAACAACTAATACTTTTAATTGCAATAAGGGCTGTAATAGAACTGCAGTTTAGAATTTGGAAGGTAAAGAATTGAAGACATTTAAAATGAATGTTTTATTTTAAGTTGTATGGTGGAAGTGTAAAGATAAGTGGTAAAATAAGTTTTGTCCTAATATATACATGTATTATTTGATAATTTCTTGTGCTATGTTGCAGGATTAGGAATTTACTGTACATCCAGCCTTTGATCTTTCTTATCACAGAATCATAGTGTTCATCCACTCTTTCATCTCAGGGCTGAAAGCCATTCTCAACACTCCCAGCAGTGGAGTGTTGCCTCTAATAATGATGTCCTAGACAAAGAAATGACTATCGACCTTGCATTCATATTTATTGATGCTCTAGCTGCACAGCATGCCATGGCTTTTTAGATTGGCCTTCATTCAATCGGAAGCAGGTTCAGATTGGATATTGAGTTGAGGTAAAAGAGCTGTGATAGATTTCAGGTCAGTGCTGATGATTTGGACTAATGCTGGGTATCTGAACGGTCACAGTATAAGAACCTGTGTGGCACCTGCATCTCGAGGCAGCATTCAGTTATTGAGTGTTTAGAAATCATTAGCATAAGTTGATAGAATGCATCACTAGTGACCTTCTCATCAGAGTGTGGTTGGGTAGTTCATTTCTCAAATTTGTGTCATCTACAACAACGACGGAAATTCATGTTTATATTGTATTATAATTTATTTGGGACAGTTGCCTGTAATATTTATGTTGCTGTTCATCAAAACCACAATTATCTAAAAATAGAAACTATTCTCTTATAATTATTTCTGACGGTTCACTGTATGAGTTAAGGATATTTATGTCGTATTTACCTTTATAGAATTAAGCAAATAATAAGAAATGAGTGAACTGTAAAGGCTTCCATCTGGGCTGTAAAATATTGTAATGTAACAAAATAAAATCAATGACAAAAGATGACCTTTTTATGATCCACCATGAGCAGCTAAGCAGAGGCATCAGGAACCTTTTATGGGTCACTATATTGGTATCGGGCGGCACGGTGGCTTAGTGGTTAGCACATTCGCCTCTCAGCGCTAGGGATTCCCGGTTCGAGTCCCCATCTGGGTGGAGTTTCCATGTTCTCCCCATGTCCGCGTGGGTTTCCTCCGGGTTCTCCGGTTTCCTCCCACAGTCCAAAAACATGGATCAAGTCAATTGAATTCTCCAAATTGCCCCATATAGTGTGTGTGTGTGTGAGTGAGTGTGTGCCCAGCGGTGGATTGGCGCCCTGTCCTGGGTCTATCTGCCCAGCGCCCGAAATGTTCTCCCCTGGATGGGCATGGGGAACCCCACCGCGACCCTACTAGAAGAGAACTACCCCCTATAAAGCGGGAGATAATGAATGAATGAATGAATGAATATATTGGTATCTATGCGAAAAGAGCATTATCAAGAATTACAAAGCTGACAGTAAAACATGTCTTCCGAATGATAAGTTTTCTTTAATTCAGATTTTCTTAATATATATATATATATATATATATATATATATATATATATATATATATATATATATATTCATTTATTCATTCATTATCTCCCGCTTTGTCCTCTATTAGGGACGCGGTGGGGTTCCCCATGCCCATCCAGGGGAGAACGCCTCGGGCGCTGGGCAGATCGGCCCAGGACAGGGCGCCAATCCATCGCTGTATATATATATATATATATATATATATATATATATATATATATATATATATATATATATATATACATATATTTCGCCTCTCAGCGCTAGGGATTCCCGGTTCGAATCCCCATCTGGGTGGAGTTTCCATGTTCTCCCCGTGTCTGCGTGGGTTTTCTCCGGGTTCTCCGGTTTCCTCCCACAGTCCAAAAACATGGATCAAGTTAATTGATTTCTCAAAATTGCCCCATTTAGAGTGTGTCTGTGTGAGTGAGTGTGTGCCCAGCGATGGATTGGCGCCCTGTCCTGGGTC
>JAFMOD010000537.1:1147355-1182118 GCA_019802435.1 Corydoras maculifer | reverse complement strand
GGGTTTTCTCCGGGTTCTCCGGTTTCCTCCCACAGTCCAAAAACATGGATCAAGTTAATTGATTTCTCAAAATTGCCCCATTTAGAGTGTGTCTGTGTGAGTGAGTGTGTGCCCAGCGATGGATTGGCGCCCTGTCCTGGGTCTATCTGCCCAGCGCCCGAGATGTTCTCCCCTGGATGGGCATGGGGAACCCCACCGCGACCCTAATAGAGGATAAGCGGGAGATAATGAATGAATGATATATATATATATATATATATTAACCAAATGTCAGAGACGCGTAGCTCACAACTCTGATCTGACTGCGTTTAATTCACGACTCGTCTGGTCTTCTGTTTTATGCTTCTAATCCTTATTAATTAATTAATTTCTCCTTGTTAAGTGTCCTTTCATCAGTTGTGTTTACCCGCCATGTGATTTCTGCTCATCTATATAAACCCATCTTAACTTTTCAATCATGTCCTGCTTTTGTGTGCAAGCGTTTGTTTCCGTTCCTGATGTTTGCAACATTAAAACAGTTTTTCATAATCTTATGGACTCATATTTTGGATCATGACACTTAAAGGCATTTACACAGCATTTTTAACCATGAAAGTTTTTGGCACTGGATTTTTTATTCATCAGTTGTTTGACTAAACTGTTATTTATTATACCTATTTAGTTTTTCAAACGGAAAATGGATGACTAAATAGAGCAATGTTTTAAATCATGTTGTGTTAATCCAAAACACAAACAAATTATATACGTTCAGTGATAATGTAAATTAAAATGATTTATTTTTTTGAAACTTTTGTGATCACGTCACAAATCAGCACGTTAACAATGTCTTGCCTACAGAATGGATCACTTCATAAAATTTCCAATATACAGTATGAAGTGATGTAGGTGGCAAATAAAAGTTAAACCTCCATGTAAATGACTTCACTGCAAAGTCCAGATGATTCATATTTGGTGAGATGGCAGTAGGCTAGTGTGCATTAAACTTTAAGGACTGTCAGTGTGGACCACCTAACAAAAAAAAATCACAATATCCAGCCATGCCAACAGCACCACTGCGAATGCAATCTCGCATGGCAGTTGGTGGGCATTTTAAACCAGTTCATTAGATTACCATGCCACTCACTGAACATTGTAATATTTTGGAAAAATTCTCCAGATGCTAGTGTTATGAAAAGTTTACTTCATAAGTTTACAAACTTTGGTCCTTGATGCACATTTCTTGCTTGGAATTGTATTTCCTCATATTCTAGATCATGCAGTCTTGCAGGAATGCATCTTAAGAGGTGGGAAATCAATATCGTGTCCATATGAATAAGTATGTGTGCTTTGCTTAAGAAAGCAGTTTGCTTACAATGCTGCATGAGCAAACTACATTGTAGTCTCAAATCCCTCAGTGATTCTGAATACAAATGTGTGTGTGTTTTTTTTTTTCTTTTTTAAACACATAACTCATAATTACATATACATTGTATCCAAGAAGATTAAAAGTGAAGGACAGTGACACCTTCACTTTTTTATGTGTCTCCTCCTGTTTGAATGGATGCCAAAGTAAGACATTTATAAGGAATGTATTCAAAGATTGTTGCAAACACAACCTACTTTATTGTCTTTTAAAAAGGATTCTTTGATTTTTAAGGGATGAAAAATAGTTATAAAGCATATATAGTGTATAATAGCATTGACTGTTAGCATCACTAACACTTACAAACTTTTTTCAAATCAAATTTGATTGGCTGAGCCGTTTGTTCAGCTGTTTCATTATTGACGTCTAACCACTTCAAATTCGTATCAATGCATGATATACAATACATTTTTTCTCTGTTTTTTCTCTGTTTTTTTATAAGCTGCATTCTCTAATTTGGCTGTATTTGATTATTAGAAAAACTAGAATCCTGTCAATCACCGATCAGCGTTCACTTTAAATCCAAGCTAGATTACGTTACGAATGACCAGTTTATTACTGTTTGTGCTTTTGATAAACAAATAAATTTAGCATTTTTAATTCTAGTATATTTATAACCATTTTAACTAACAAAAAAAAAAAAAAAGAATGCTGTTATAGCTGAACATGTGGACTAATTTAGAAAGGAATGTATAAAGTATATGTATACTATTTTGTATATGTTTGAATAAACTGATTGTATGATTTGGCATTTGTTTTTTAAAATGGATTTATGTTTTAAGAACAAAATACTAATGTTAGTAAGCTACACTCCTTAAATTTGGCATATGTTCTTGGTCAGTTAGTATGTTTGCCTTTCAGCGCTAGGGATTCCCGGTTCGAATCCCTATCTGGGTGGATTTTCCATGTTCTCCCTGTGTCCGCGTGGTTTTCCTCCGGGTTCTCCGGTTTCCTCCTACAGTCCAAAAACTTGGATCTAGTCAATTGAGTTCTCCAAATTACCCCATATAGAGTGTGTATGTGACTGTGTGAGTAAGTGTGTGCCCAGCGATGGATTGTCGCCCTGTCCTGAGTGTATCTGCCCAGCGCCGGAAACCTTCTCCCCTGGATGGGCATGAGGACCCCCCCCCCATGACACTAATATATAGAATAAAGTGGAAGATAATGGATGGATAATGGATGGACCTTAGTCACTTAGATTTCTCCTACATCACTGAGCTTTTTATGCTTTTTATTTTATAGGAGTCGCTTTGAAAGAAGTGGTGAGATTTTTCTGTTGAAAAATTATTGATATTCTGACTGCTTTTTTAAAATCTTATCTTGTCTGTCAGTTTATTTATCAGGGAGATCCTGTGTTAAATATGTGTATATATATATATATATATATATATATATATATATATATATATATATATATATATATATTCATTCATTCATTATCTCCCGCTTATCCTCTATTAGGGTCGCGGTGGGGTTCCCCATGCCCATCCAGGGGAGAACGTCTCGGGCGCCAGGCAGATACACCCAGGACAGGTTGCCAATCCATCGCTGGGCACACACTCACTCACTCAAACACATATGGGACAATTTGAAGAACTCAATTAAGTTCATGTTTATCATGTGATCCATGTTTTTGGACTGTGGGAGGAAACCGGAGAACCCGGAGGAAACCCACGCGGAGACGGGGAGAACATAGAAACTCCACCCAGATGGGGATTCGAACCGGGAATCCCTAGCGCTGAGAGGCGAACGTGCTAACCACTATGCCACCGTGCCGCCCTATATATATATATATATATATATATATATATATATATATATATATATATATATATATATATATATATATATATATATATATATATATATATATATATAATTACACTTAATTGTTAACATTGTGCAATGTTAAGCATCTTTTACAGTTAATAAAAATGTATTTGGCATTACATTTCAGTCATGTCCAGTTCCCGAGGAACATAAATGTAGCTGTTAAAATCCAAAAAAATGTGTTCGTTGGTGACTTTGAAGGGAAAAAAGCATGTTTGGTGAATTTTATTCAAAATGCTTTTAGCTTTTTGGAACCTGTGACCACATTTGGTTGCTTGCTACAGCTCCCTTCAAAGGGTACAAAACTCTTTTATCTTGGGGAATGACAAATGGCATCGTAATGACACATGAAACAGGGCATGCGGTTGCACTTAATTATGTTTTAACACACTGTTCCAATAAGCACCTTTTTTTCATGTTTAATTTGTGAAATGGTCCTTTAGTTTTGAGGAATGCCAATTTTTACTTTCATGTACAGAGCCATAATCCCTCTCTTTCACTCATTCTGTTTATACATGCTTGCATTATGAGAACAATATATGGCATAAAGCCCAAACACATCTAAAAATACATTAACGGTATGCTTTATGGTTAAAAAAATAGTAGGGGTTAAATAGCAGCGGAATAATGTTCTCCTTTTGTTTGACTCATTGATAAGCAGAACATAAGTAAAGTCTTTATGAAACGATAAACACAAATTAGTCACAATAATTCATCAACCTCTCCCACCATAAATTATGAATTTATAAATATCTTAGTTTATTTATATTTTGAAACATTCCACTTTATTGGTACAGGAAATTATTTCCCAACATGATCATAACACTTCATCGCAAAAGCATTATAACACTTTGTGTTATCCTCTATTAGGGTCGCGGTGGGGTTCTCCATGCCCATCCAGGGGAGAACGTCTCGGGCGCTGGGCAGATAGACCCAGGACAGGGCGCCAATCCATCGCTGGGCACACACTCACTAACACAGACACATGGGGCAATTTTGAGAATTCAATTGACTTCATCCATGTTTTTGGACTGTGGGAGGAAACCGGAGAACCCGGAGGAAACCCACGCAGACACGGGGAGAACATGGAAACTCCACCCAGATGGGGATTCGAACCGGGAATCCCTAGCGCTGAGAGGCGAATGTGCTAACCACTAAGCCACCGTGCCGCTCCAAAGAAGACCATAACAATTTAATTTAAAAAGTTTCATAGCAAAGTACCATACTGGGGACTAGATTTGTAGGGGGGATTGGGGAAGGACAGATATACACGATCACACATTATATAGGGGCAATCTAAAGGAGACAATTCAATTGGATTTTATGTTTTTGAACTGTGGGAGGAAAATGGAGAACCCGGAGGAAGCCCACGCAGACACAGGGAGAACATGGAAACTCCACCCAAATCGGGATTCTAACCTGGATCCCAAGAGATGAGAGCGAATGTGCTAACCATGCTGCCTCCAAAGTAAAATGGGAAATTACAACAATATTTGATACAACAGAGTGATAAAATATTCCCCTGCTCCAATGTTTTTGGAGTATAGATTGGCAATCACCTATTTTTAAGGAGGATATCATGTGACTTCACTCAGTTCTAAACTTAGTTCTCAGTGTTCTGATTTTACATTTGCCTTGAAGCTTGTATTTGCCATATTCAAATGCATTTTTTCTCACACTCTGACCTTTTTCCACCCCCGAGGCTCATGTAATTCAGGTTAGAAGCATTAACTCATTGCAACTCTTTCCTGCTTGCTGTGCTTTGTGTAGCTCATTTAAAAGATAAAATCAGAGCACACAGCACTATAATGGAAACAGTAATGTCTTCTTAAACTCGTTTTAAAGGGAAAACAGAACACAAACAGCTTAGTATCGACCTCAGAAGAACTCTGTAAGAAGAAGAATTTAGGATGCACTTTATTTTTTTTTTGCTTTTTTTGTTATCAGTTTTCTAAAAAAGCACCTTTATTCAGAATCCATATTTGGCATTAGATAGAAATATAAAATATATGTAATTTATTATTTATATTCTCTATGGAAATGGTTGTTTGGGGCTATAGGCTACAATAGTAAGAGTAATGACATAAAAAATATTCATACATAATGGGAAAATGGATCGACATAGTGGCTTAGTGGTTATCACGTTCATCAATCAGTGCTGGGGATCCAGGTGCGAATCCCAATATGGGTTGAGTTTCCATGTTCTCCACATGTCCACGTGTGTTTCTTGCAGGTTATCCATATTCCTCCCACAGGCCAAAAATATGGATTTAAAGTAAATTTACTGCTCTAAATTGCCCATATAGCATGCATTTGTGCGTGTGTGTCTGTGTGAGTGAGTGTGTGTCCAGCAATAGATTGACACCCTGTCCTGGGTGAATCTGCCCAGCGCCCGAAACGTTCTACAAGATATCTTGGCCGACAGTAAAAATTCACACAATACAGGGCATCAGTTGGATCAGGTCTAGCCAGTCTGGAAATGTTTTAGCCAAAAAGTGAGATGAAATCAGGTAGCATGACGCAGTGAATTAATCTATGCATTCATTATTCATTGGGCAGTAAAAGGTTTGTGTTTGAAGTAAATGGTCCCTGCACATGGAAACATGAAGAGTTTAGTGTGCACATTCGAGCTAAACAGGCACCTGGCTCAAACAAGATGTGGTAAATAAGCAGATTGTGCATCTGTGTGGAATGTTTGCACAATAATGTGCCCATTACTGCAGAGCTGTGTGCTGGGTCTAAACATACTAGAATGTAGAAACTACATGCAGTGGCATTTTTGGATATTCTCATATTGCGTTTAATGACATTATAAACAAAAACTAATTTGTACCTAAGCCTGTTTTCCAAACCAATAGTCTTAAAATAAATTATAGTAACTGTGAGAATTAAATATGTTTTGTTTAGTCTGCCACATTGCCACACCACCCCACCAGCCTTTTTCAAGATGCTTTGCTTACTGACATACTAGCAGGCGGTCATTGTGCTGGACCGACGATAGACCCAAATTTTAAAAAAAGAGAAGAAGAGGTATCACAGCATCTCAGTTTCTTCTTGCTTCCATGCACACAGCTTCAACATCATCTGTTCACAGCCTCCTGATATCTGCTCTCCAACATACAGCCATCTGTGCCTACCATCCCAACCGCTGAAGAACATGTCGCACCTTCTCCATCTTCTGCCACTGAAGTGGAAAATGCAAAGGTGGTGTCGTTTGGCAGGGTGGAAGATAAAGAAGGCCCAGGGATTACTGCATTTCCCAGCCCACTATACCTCCCATTTCCTCTTCACTCGGACACACTGACAGGGTGGGTCGGAGCCGTGTATTCCCGCTGGAGATCTTATTTCATATCATCAAACCTTGTGTTTTCTGCAGCCGAACCTCTCCTTTTCTCTGAGCCTCACCTGAAAAAAAACTCAAACACATCCCAGGTGAAAGATGATTCCCTGTTGCCTCTACTCATTCACAAATCTGTATTGCAGTACCATGTTACAACTACCAAGATATTTAATATCATATATATTTCACATAACTTTGGCTTTCTTTTTGCGTATAATTATTTTGCAATTTCTTTTTATTTATATCTTACTTTTTATTTTCATCTTATAAAGTAAATACATTTAGATCATTAAAAAAACATTCTTAATCTGTTAATGATCATATATTTATGCAGCAGCAGATACATACAGCCTCCCAAAACCTGTTCAATCATTCTTATGTTTACCATTTCTGCATTGAATGATCCATTTATTATCTTCCACATTTATGATGCGGAGGGGTCCCCATGTCCATCCAGGAGAGAACGTTTTGGGCGCTGGGCAGATCCATCGCTGGGCACACACGACTCCCTCACACAGACACAAACCCACTCTATATGGGGCAATTTTGGAGAATTCAATTCACCTTGATCCATGTTTTTGGACTGTGGGAAGAAACCGGAGAACCCAGAGGAAACCCACGTGGACATGGGGAGAACATGGAAACTCCACCCAGATTGGAATTAAGAGGCAAACGCACTAACCACTAAGCCACCATGCCACCCTCTGCATTAAATTATATCAGATTTATTTATTTATTTATTGCTTTTTGTGTTGTTATTTGCAAACATAAGAAATATACACACATTCAAGGTGAATTGGCTGCCCTAAATTGTGCTCTATAATTGTCCCTATAAAGTGTGTGTTTGTGTAAGGGAGTGTGTCCCCAGCAAGTCCTGAGTGTATCCTGCCCCATCGCAATTCATCATTAAACGATGAAGATGAAGATGATGACATGAGATAATGTGGCCTGTATTACATTCAGGTTTATCAATTTATTTTAGCAGATTTACGTCATTAAAGACTAAAAACCTAAAATAGCAAAATTAAGTAACAGTGGCAAGAAAAAAAATGACCTATTGACCTAGACAGCAATTTCCCTTCAACTTAATAAAGCATATAACAATCATTTACCGTAAAGCCAATGTACATAGCATTAGATAATCATCATAATCAAATCGGTGCTAGCCAGATCGCAAGCTTGTATTTTTAATAAGTCTCTGCTTTGTGATGAACAAACATTGACCTGATGATTACAGAGCTTTGTGCTAATGCTAAAGTACCCCCCAGGCACTTGTGTACTCAGTACTGAAATCAGTTTACGGGCAGCAAGAGGAAGATGGAGAATGAGAATGATTAAAGGAACCATTAGTGTGGGAGCGGTTAGACCTTTTAATTATAATCACCTCTGCTGTTAACTTTACAGTCATTCAGAGCAGAAGACGGTCTGGTGAAATCTGCTCTCTCCATTAGCCACCAAAACAGCCTGCATGTCATTACAGTAGGATTAGAAATGCTTGGCTCCACTTTCATTTTAATACCACTGCTATATTCTGTTCTGGAAAGAAATGACTATGTCTGTGTGTGTGTGTGTGTGTGTGTGTGTGTGTGTGTGTGTATGTGTGTCTGGGGAAAAGGCATTTTATCAAACAGTTTGTCCTTTATATGTAAAGTTATGACTTTGAATATATTTCAAGAGTCACTGGAAACCTGACCGATACATATATACAATCTGAAATTTAATACAAAACCAATTGTATTGAAATTAAGTTAAACATATTCAGGATTTTTTAAAAAAAAAAAGCTTTGATGATTCCGGGAGCAGGCGGTATGGTAGCATAGAGGTTAGAACATTCGTCTCTCAGTGTTGAGGATCCAGGTTCCTGATGTGAGTGGAGTTTCCATGTTTTCTCTGTGTCGTATGGGTTTTCTCCGGGTTCCTCCAGTTTCCTCCCACAGTCCAAAAACATGGATTAGGGGTGAATTGGCTATTCTAAATTGCCCCTATTTAAATTGTCCGTATAGTGTGAATAAGTGTAGGCCCAGTGATAGATAGATATAACCAGCGCCCAAAAACCTTCATCCTTGGATGGGCTTGGGAAACCCCCCTCAACCCTAGTCCCTAGTATAGGATTAAGCGGAAGATAATGAGATGTGATGAGATTCTGGAAGCACCTTCAATATCATTTTTGTTATAGTAATGCATCTGTGTCAATAGGTACAAAATGTTGGACAGATTGGACTCACTTGAAATTTTCCATCCCATATCTAATTTGTTTAGAGCGGATAAGAAATATAAGGAAACAGGTGTGTTATTCTATAAACAATATGTATACTTTTTTTACTTTTGCTTACAAATTTAAATGTATTTGTGTGGAAAAACACATTAATATGCTTCCCCATATATTCTGATACTCCTATATATAATCCAGTGTTACCAGCTGCATTTAGAAGACATCTAAATAGTAAATAGTTCACATGTGGGTAATTTATTTTTATTATAACAATAGGCAAATACAGGAGACACGTGTAGAAGAAGGTTCTCTGGTGTGGGTTGGTTGACATTTTGGCCTAAATGTAGAACGCATGAGGCAGAAAAATAACATTGTCCTGAGTACACCATCTGGGTACACCGTTGTATGGGACCCGAGCCTGCATCTTAGCCCTTTTGGTGCTCCCTTCAGCCCTTGGTTCCCTCTTCACTGGTAATCATGCTGAGTGCTCACCTCTGACTCAGCAGACCTGGGTTTGAGACCAGGTGAAAATATCAAATTTGTGTTTTTCTTTTTGTTTAATTGCTGTCTTCCCCTCTTCCTCTAAGTTTTTAGGTGCAGAGCAAGTAAAACTCTTGAGTTGAGAAACTGCATTTGTGTCCTGCCCTTAAGTCATGGAGCCTGGTTGGCTCAACCTGAGTTAACTCCCCAGTGGCGCAGCAGTATTTCTCTGGCTTAGGGATTGGTCCGGGGTTCTAATCCACCCCTTGACTGAATAACTTCAGTTAGCGCAGTTCCGCGTCTGGGTCTACTCTTCGTAGACTCTTGTAGTGGTAACACATCTTGTAGACATAACATTGTAGTGGTAGATGCAAAATTACCACTAGCAGTCTGACACTGGTGGCCAAACAAGCATTATAATAATAAAGACAAGACGGTATTTAGTGCTCAGACCTATAAAGTACAGTGAAACCACTTTGATGATATAGCACTAAGTACGATTCACTGGCATGATAATCACTGGCACTTTTAATGGTAGGCTTCTGCATTTAAATGTGTATAATAATTTACATAAAAGGTGGATTTGAGTGATAAATTTGCAGTAATAAAACTACAAAAGTTAATATCACGCATTGGAGTCTTCTTAAACATACTCTCAAAAAGGACTATGTTAAATGGTGTGGAACAGTATATCAGCATGACAAAAGCTGGTTTTGATGAACTACTCAGGTATTTTAAAACACTCATTATAAGGATGGTTCTTAGCCAGAAGCACAGAAGCCATTTGATAGGTGAGTGAGCGATTACACCCCTGCTTTTCCAAAATATCACTTTCTTATAATTCAGGACAAAGCCTACATAGATGCCTTTTTTCTCCAGTGCTAAAACGTTCTGTATTTTGCAATAGACTGCAAATCAACAGTACTAAATTAATACTGTGGTCTGAAATGTCGTATAAGAATAAGAATACGATAGTTTACAGAACACAAGATTTTTAGTAAAAGAAAATAGTGTAATATAACAGCAAGTGCAGATACTTGATTCCTATAATGCGAAAAATCTGAATGTAGGGCAGGAAGTAAAAAATAATAACAAGCAAGTTCAATGCAGGCTCATATTAATCTTCTTTAGACAATATGACAAAAAGGTATAAATAGTAAAATACAATTCTTCATATGTGGTTGATAAAGAATTGTTTATTTGGATATATTTAAAAATTCTCAGAGTAAGAACTGCTTCTACATGAAGCCAGAATTCTGAAAGGGAAGGAGTAAATACTAACTTATCGTTGAAAAGGTAGCAACATAAACAAAACATTCAATATAATTCATCGTAAACAAAGAGTTCAGTGCATTTAAAGTGTTTTCTGGCTACACTCCTCCCAAACAATTTTTGCACTCCACAAACCCATGTCATGGCATGTTAACCCACAAATTCAAAGTATTACATGGTTTTCCCTCTGGAATGATTTACAATTATAAATTACACATTATTGATTTATTGCAACATCATGGACATGTATTACTAAAACCTTTATAAATAACTACATAATCTGTGGTAACTTGGTGAATTCCAAAGGTAATTTTTTATTCTTCACATTTTAAGCTTTAAACTGGGTAATGACTGACCATTTATGAAGTTGTAATGCATTTTTACATTAAATGATTTACTTTTAAAGTACCCATTAAGGTTTGTCAGTCATCGTAGCTTGTGTAGCCATGGCTACAGTCCAGGCACTGTGGGATTCTGTAAGACCATGCTGCTTGCAAGCTTTCTATAACACCAGCTGTCCGAAGCATAGTGGATTGGTGCCATTACCAAGGGAAAATGGTGGAAGTAAGGTAATTATTTGTGGCCAGGAGACACAGGTGTTCACAAAGGCCACAGCTTGAAAATCAGGCAAACAGCAGTGGCGTGGGGGCAGAAGGGCACCCCCCACCACACACATACACTTGGATAAAGGAGTCTCCAAGATATTTACCCAATTCGGTGCCAAACAGCACACCCCACATTCACCACAGCCCATCCTTTATTCCTGTTTTGGTATTATTATTATTTCATTAGGAATAATTACAACCCTCCAATTATGATAACGGCAAAAATATCACGGGGTTTGACCCAGGACACGCTAATCATCTTACATAAGCTTCATCAGTCTCATTAGCATTTAACTTCGTGTGTTAATTTACTGATGAGACTACCACCACCTGCAACTGAAGTATTAATTAGGTTGATGGCACATTGCAATTGATGTATTTTTCACATCCTGATATGAAAGGAATCTGATTCCACTAAACGATCAAATCTAAATGCATTATAGACTTTCACTTTGTTATTGTGACAAATCAAAGAGAGTTTTTTTCTGGAAGTAGATATCGTGGTGCCACATGTGAAAGCCAGCATGTTGATTCCGGTGCTGACAGTAGTGTTAATAAAACCTGTTCCAGTGTCTGACAAATCCTGTTCCCGATCCTTAAAGGAGGTGATGAAAACATGACGTGACGGAATCACCGGCAGGCCCTGCGGCCACGTTTTCCAGCAGGGGTGTTTGCTTTCACCTCACCCTCCTGGTGTGCCTTGGTGAAGAGAAAATGGGAGCTTAAGTTGAATGGGGCAGGTGAACACTGCCAGCAGCCAGAGTGCCAGAGTGCCAGCAAAAGATAGGAGAGGTGCTGGGATTGCCGTCTGCCAGAATGCTAAGCAACTGCCACTCCTGTGCAGATGTCCGAAGAGGGGGCATGGGACAAAGACAACATTGTGAAAGAATTTTTTTTTACAGTTGGCATAAGGAAACTCAAGCATTACAGTTATAAAACATTATAAAACTGGTAGTTCTGGTCCTTAAATCTGATATAAATAAAATCCAGGTATTACCGTGACTTTATAGGAACTAAGCACATAAAATATTTGAATAAATTATTGCATACATATTTTCCAAACACTGCTACATAGAAAATTATAGATACATAATACAGAAAGCCCAGACATTGGTTAATTTGCATTTTAATTACAAGGTGGATTATGACTTGCAGCAGGGCCCATAAATTGGATCATTGTCTGAGTAGGGACAAACTCTGCTGGGTTATCTTCCAAACACACTGAAAGATGTCAAAGATGCTCTCTTTTTCTCTTTTTAATTTAAGGTTTAGCCAGAGTTCCATTGTTGCTCTTGGTAATCTTTAGTTATAAAGCAGAATCTGTCTACATCTATTTACTACATCAGACAAAAAGAAAGTATGACAATGACTTGGTCACCCTGATTGCTGTCAGGAATGATAGAGCTGTGCAGATGTTTCGTGATGGAGTGAGACCGAACAAACAAGAGCTCTGCAGTAGAAAGCATTAGACACCAAAACATCACACATTCAGACTGTATGATGCAGGAGAGCTGTAGATGGTTGAAAGGCCAAACCATGCTGAATGGTTGTTTTGTTTTGTAACACTTAAATACACAACATAAAAAAAATGTTATGCATTAAATTGTGTCAGGTGTTGGCTTTTGTTTTTAACATATACTTTGCTGCTATGATAAACAAAACAGCTGGAATCAGGTCCATATTTTCACCAAATGGTCACAGAGGTTATTTACATTTACCCAACTTTTTCTTCTGTTATTCTTAACCTTAATTGCATCTTTCTGCGCTGATGCAGTAGCTGTTTATGGCACTGACAGGAAGTACAAAAAGTCTATAATTATCTCTTTGATTGGGGTTAATTCTAAATACTATAAGCATCACATTATTTAATCTTTGCTCTGCCTCTTGTCTTCATGCTTTTACTCATACAATCATCTCTCTTCATCA
Organism: Corydoras maculifer; assembly: GCA_019802435.1. NCBI lineage: Eukaryota > Metazoa > Chordata > Actinopteri > Siluriformes > Callichthyidae > Corydoras > Corydoras maculifer. The sequence continues at coordinate 1,169,051 of JAFMOD010000537.1, read as the reverse complement.
GCCTCATGCTGAGCTAGACAAAACACGCTGCTACACTCAGCACAACGCTTTTTTTTTTTTTTAAAGCCCCTCCTCTGGCCCTCCACCCCTTAATTGGCTAGAGTTGAGTTTCTATTTATATTGACTGCAAGGCTTAGAATGAATAAAAGGGAAGCAGTTGGGATTTAATCAGCATGGATGAGGATGTGCGTCTTGCTTTTAGGGGGAATAAAGAACGTAATGATGTGTTTGCAAATATACCACAATAGACATGTTCTGATTTCAAATCATCCCTATTCTAACAGTTGCCTGAACAATTACAGTAACAATTTAAACAGCAGTTTACTTTGCTGTTCCATATTGTAAAACTGAACACAGATGCAATTTGCACACATTCTGATTTCACAGACAGAGACTTATCCTTAACAGCTGGTGCATACATAAACAATGTGCCTTTACTTTACCACTTTATGAAAATATTATAATAAGGGTGAAAGTTTGTGTGGGTTTGTGTGCTCCCTATACAAATCCACATAGTTGCATCGATCACCACGACATCCAACATACTTACTCTTTGGGACCCTGCGGAGGTTTATATACTCTTTACCATCACTAAGATGCGACTCAAGTTGTCAGACCACCTCTACATGGTTTGAGCAGCGACTACAGTAATTCGTGGCCAAAAGTGTTTTGATTCAGATACCTGAACAACTCGCTAACATCTATACATTTTTCTCAACATATTATACATGTATTTCATTGTTAATTTAATTCTTGATTTAATCAAGGTACTACTAATTATAATTTACTGAATTTGCAGCAGTTAGCAGGATGGATAGCATTGTCAGTGTGCAGGTCTAAAGTTCCTGGCCATCTGTCTATGTGGAGCATGTTACATTTATATTTACATTTAATCATTAAGCACAAGCTGTCATCCAAAGAAACTTACAAATAAGAGTCAGTAGTTCCTGATCATGATCCAATATGGATTCAATCTAAATTATTAATATTATTATTATAATAATTAAAAATAACCTTTTACCTTCTTTTTTATTTCAAGTTCTTATGGATGGCTTGTTGAGTTGTTTCTTAAAAATGCTGAATGTCTCAGCATTACAGACAGAGATGGAAATATCATTCTACCATTCAGCAGTGATTAACGATATTGAGTGAGAATTCGCACCCTGGTAAGGTTGCAGCACCAGTCGGCACTTGTCACTAGTACACAGTAGAGGAGATAGGGTGTACTTTTATAAAATGTAGTCAAGTTAGAAGGAAGCAGATCGTAGAAGTTGACATAAAACGTATAAGAGGCAAATGTTGTCAACATATACCTAGGTATATGGTACCATTTTTCTTAGGCTTCCACCAACCACATAAATGGTAATATAATAATGATAATACCTGGGTATTGTATTTATATAGGATCAGTGTATGTTCCCTACCAAGATATATATGATGTTTGCAAGCAATAATATTTGGGAACTCTTTCCAGTACATTTTCCTGTGTGACATTTCCTAATGTTTCACTTCATCCAGAGCCACTGATAATTCTGTACACCAGGGGTGCCCGATACATCGATTGTGCACAGTTAGATCAGTTGATCAGTGACAATGACAAATTGACTGATTGCCAGACTGTTATCTCCTCATGTGCGATCAAACACACAAGCTGCTTCTTGTTCTTTTTCCTCTTCTTGTTCTTTGAACTGTTCCCATTAAAGGTTGCCACAGCAGATCATTATGACACATCCCACCCTATCCTGAGTATCATCCTCCTTCACACCAACCACCAGCATGTTCTCCCTCAGTACATGCATAAAACTTCACTCTTGCCTTTCTCTCCTCCTCCTGCTTGACGGCTCCATCCCTGGCATCTTTTTTTGCCAATAAATCTCATCTCTTCTTGGCAGAAGCCCAAACCCAGCCAAAATCTTGCCTCCTTAAATTTGTCTCCAAAATATCGTACCTGTGCTTTACCATTAATAAACTAATCCCTAAATTTAATTCATTCATTATCTTCCACATAACACTACTAAATTTGTGGGGGGGAGGTGTCCCATATCCATCTAGAGGAGAACGTTTTGGGTGCTGAGCAGGAAAGGGTGCCAATCTATTTCTGAGCACAAAAACACTCACACAGACACACACAAATACACACTATATGGGGCAATTAGAGCATTAAATTTATCTTGAGTCCATGTTTTTGGACTGGGGAGGAAACCCTAAACACACAGAGGAAACTTTCCTGAAAGGGAGAACATGGAAACTCCACCAGATAGGGATTTGAACCTATTAGCCAATACGGCTAATAAAAGATTATCTTATATTAATGTTTCGGGCGGGGCGGCACAGTGGCTTAGTGGTTAGCACGTTCGCCTCTCAGCGCTAGGGATTCCCGGTTCGAATCCCCTTCTGGGTGGAGTTTCCATGTTCTCCCCGTGTCTGCGTGGGTTTCCTCCGGGTTCTCCGGTTTCCTCCCACAGTCCAAAAACATGGATCAAGTCAATTAAATTCTCCAAATTGCCCCATATAGAGTGTGTCTGTGTGAGTGAGTGTGTGCCCAGCGATGGATTGGCGCCCTGTCCTGGGTCTATCTGCCCAGCGCCCGAGCTGTTCTCCCCTGGATGGGCATGGGGAACCCCACCGCGACCCTAATAGAGGATAAAGCGGGAGATAATGAATGAATGAATGTTTCGGGCGCTGACCAAATACACCCAGAAAAGGGCGCCAGTCAAACACTGGGTACATACTTAACTCACACAGACACGCACAAATACACGCTATATGATTTTAGGGCTGCACAGTGGCTTAGTGGTTAGCACATTCGTCTCTTAGCACTAGGGATTCCCGATTCGAATCCCCATCTGTATGGAGTTTCCATGTTCTCCCTGTGTCTGCGTGGGTTTCCTCCGGGTTCTCCGGTTTCCTCTCACAGTCCAAAAACATGGATCAAGTTAGTTGAGTTCTCCAAATTGCCCCATATAGAGTGTGTGTGTGAGTGGGTGTGTGCCCAGCGATAGTTTGGCGCCCTGTCCTGGGTGTGTCTGCCCAGCGCCTGAAACATTCTCCCCTGGATGGGCATGGGGAACCCCACCGCGACCCTAATAGAGGATAAAGTGGAAGATAATGAATGAATAAATGAATGAATGATTTTAGGTTCGAACATAGTGGCTCGCCTCATACTTTTGGCCATACACTATATATTTCCTATCCCTACCCATCACCCATTGTCTTTTTTCTCTCGCTCTCAAACACACACACACACTCACACATACAGGTAAACACGCACACACACAGACACACACAACATAAAAAGACAGTTATTACAGATAAAGTCGTTTCCTTGTTGGAGTGATCCTGGTTCACTTCCTGATGTGAAGGCAGGATTTTTGGCTTAAGCAGTTTTGGAGACAGGAGCAGATAATTGGGTCCACGAGGACACCCTGGTTATTCAGTGCAGAAGCAGAAAGTCCTGATCTACAGTACTCTTCATCCCTTTTGTTGAAGGATTTAGATCTTTAGGCTCTACTTACCGAAAGAGCATTGTCACCTCAGCTTCAACCTTAACTTGGGTAAGCCTTCTAAGTGTTGTAAACTGCATTATGATGTACCAAATTACCAATAGTAAATGCATTCTTATCTATTTCTACACCATACAGGTTTCCAATCTCATCTCATTATCTTCTGCTTAATCCTATACTAGGATCGCAAGGTGGTTCCACATGCCCATCCAGGGGAGAACGTTTCGGGCGCTGGGCAGATACACCCAGGAGAGGGTGCCTGGGCACACTCATTCACACAAACACATACACAAACACATACTATATGGGGCAATTTAGAGTACTCAATTTACCTTGAATCCATGTTTTTGGACTGTGGGAGGAGACCAGAGAACCTGGAGAAAACCCACACTGATACGGGGAGAACATCTAAACTCCACCATGATTGGGATTTGAACCTGGATCACCAGCGCTGAGAGGCAAATGTGTTAACCACTTTGTCACCGCCATTTTTAAACAAATGTATCGAGTACAAAAGTGATAATAATAAAAAATTCCTTCCTTTTAAACAAAATTATATGTAATGAATTAGATTCCTGACTTTGTTCTAAAACAACAGTCATTCACACAACCAAGTTATCATCACTCCACAAAAATACCTCATCATCTACATCATATCAAATGTACCGTTTATATACATAGTTCTGCTACACCTTACATTTTATATGCTGCTATATTTGTATTATATATTTATATTTCTAATTTATACTACTTTTTGTATATTTTATATATACACCGTATATATATTCTTACATTTATTTTTTTGTATACTGCATATACTGTATATACATATATTTATATATTATAATTATAGTTAAATATTCTATATTATATTTATAGCTGTAGTTGTATATTCTATATTCTATATATTCATAGTTGTATATTCTAATATATTTCACATATCTAAATACTGTATATACTGTATTATTTCATTTTATTTTTTAAAATTTACATTTAAATACTAACCGTAAAAAAACAGCGTAATCGGGTCCGTGACCCATAATTTCGTTTTTTGTCTCATGTATCACATGTGATTCATTCATTCATTATATCCCGCTTCATCCTCTATTAGGGTCGCGGGGGGGTTCCCCATGCCCATCCAGGGGAGAACGTTTCGGGCACTGGGCAGATAGACCCAGGTCGGGGCGCCAATCCATCGCTGGGCACACACTCACTCACACAGACACACTCTATATGGTGCAATTTTGAGAATTCAATTGACTTGATCCATGTTTTTGGACTGTGGGAGGAAACCGGAGAACCCAGAGGAAACCCACGCAGACACGGGGAGAACATGGAAACTCCACCCAGATGGGGATTCGAACCGGGAATCCCTAGCGCTGAGAGGCGAACGTGCTAACCACTTAGCCACCCTGCCGCCTTATCACATGTGATATTAATGATAATAAAAAAAAACTTGAATCTTGAATCTCGAATCTTGAAAAATAATCACACATATGCAAAATAAAATATGTAATCCTTGAAAAAAGGATTTATGAAAACTTTCAACTTTTTATTGAAAACAAAACGTTTGTATCTTTGGATTTCAGTACTGGTCCATTCATCTGTCTCCAACCACTGATTTTAAACCAGTTCAGGTTTGTTGATTGGCTTCTGGATTGATTCTGGTGTGCTGAGAAATCGCCGACACGTGCAGGACGCTCGTCCTCCAGGATCAGGATTATGGAGCAGGATTTTATTACCATTAGTACTGTCTTGCATACTGTTTTTCATTTAAGACTTCAAAAATAAAGGTTAATTTTACAAAAGGTTTTCTGTAAAGGATGTTTCGTTGAAATATTTGACACATAAGTAACGAGATTTGTAAATCAAAGCTCCCTCCTCATCTCCCTGTTTGCGCGTCGTGCTCCGCTTGGAGCGAATCCGTGTCCGGGATTTGGAGCGGACTCTCTTCAGATCAGCGGGTCCGCATAATAATAAGCTGCTGAGCGCCACCGCAGCTGTAACAAGTGAGAGGAGCGTTTCTGTCTCTTTCTCGCTCCCTTTCTGGCTCTGCTTTGCGCTCCAGCCTCTGGATATAGGATGGAGAACCGACTGGAAAACGGACGCCTTTAACGGATTCCCATTGGCTTATTGGCGGCACCACATCTCCCCATCGGCGTGGACTTGCATTCTGCTTTTTATATGTACTTTTTTCATTCTCTTGGGTGGTTTTTCGTCTCCGTTGGGAGCTTTCGAATGAATTGAAGTTGGCGTTCTGATCGAAACCGTGGCTGTGTGCTTGCGACGACGGGACCTGCGCGCTTCGCCTCCTGCCGTTCCGCGCGCACCATGGAGCGCACCGCTGGAGCTTTCTGCACCAAAAGACTTCTGACTTTTGCGCTCTGGTCGAGTTTGATATGCGGGATTTCTAAAACACAAGGTACGTCCTAAACATGTGTCTTCTTCTATTTATCATTATTTTCTTGGTGGGTATTTTTGGCACGGGTGGATCGCTGGGAACGCGCGCTCTGTGCGTAAGGAGCGTTCCTGTCCGCGTTCCTCGCCAAGTTGCGTCTCTTTATTGTGAAAGACGCACTGAACTGGTGCGTGCCTTCAGCTGGTTTATCTTTACCTAGTGTTTCTCACCTTCCCCACGTTGCATCGCACTGTTTTATTATTGAAGTTTGGGAGAGTAACAGATGTTGGAGGATAAACGAATAAGAGATGGACTAATGGAACCCAGCTGGTTTTCATTGACACTGGAAATAAAGTGTTCAGAGCCAAGTAGTGATTTGCTTGGAACTCTGTGGTTGATCTGCTGCTGCTTTATCAAGGCTGATTCATAAATCCAATAGTCCCTCTGTTGGTATTTCTATGTATCTTCAATGATTTCTCCCCACACCCAATGTCTTCGACATGTTAAAGGTGATACAGCGTCCCTATGTATTATTTTGTGTTTTATAAAGGTTTTCCAGACTCTGGGAACGCATTAACGACTGTACAGTGTTGGTCTGCGGCGTGGGGACCTGTGCTGCTGCTGAATGGAGCGCAAGGCGCACCCCGGTTGAGAGCTAAGATGCTCGTGGTGTCATTTATAACAATCGATTATAAATCCAAGATCAGTAAGAACTCACATAGTTAGTATTTAATTAGATGAACATGGTTGCTGGCTTCCTAAACGTCAGCAGATCTTATTGGTTATTGGAGACATGGATGAATTAAACATGCGGCAATGCTTTAACTCACGGTGCTGATTCCACAGAACGATTTTGTTTATTTGGACTTCCATAAGGTATTCTAGTCCTATGTGTCTTTTTGTAAGTGCTAGCGGGAACGCGCAGCAAGCCAAGTCGGTGGCGTTTCATCCGTTGTGCCAGCAGAGGCGCACTGTTGCGCCACGGTTGTTCATGTCGCGAGCATGCCCAGCTCAGTGTGTTAATATGGGATATTACAGGTGAAAACAGTTGGAAAGATGCACGTAGTCGAAATATACTGCAGGTCTATAGAACATTCATAGCTACCCTCACTGGCCATTTAATTAGGTTCAGCGAACCATAAAGATGGACTTTGTAGAGAGAATAGGAAACATGTTCCTTGGTCCATCTGTTTCTCTACATACTTTGTTAGTTCCCTTTACACTGTTCTTTGATTATCAGGACCCCCAGAGCAAGTGTTCTTAGGGTGGTGGTGGATGATGGTTTGATGGTGTACTGTTCTCTGTCCAGCAGCACTGCTGTGTTTGATCCACTCTTACCATCATCAACCACCCTAATTATACCTGCTCTGTGGTTTCGGACCATCAGAGAACAGAGTAAAGGGTACAAACAAAGTCTAGTTCTGAAATTACATTCTGTAGTTCATCTGTTTCTCTACATACCTTGTTAGTTCCCCATACTCTGTTTCTGATGAACAGGACCCACAGAGCAGGTATTATTAGGGTGGTGGATGATGGTAGGATTGGATCAGCCACCTGTATGTTTTGATTGGTGTGCTGGTCTCTGTCCAGCAGCACTGCTGTGTCTGATCCACTTGTGCCAGCACAATACACGCTAACGCACCTCCACTATGTCTCAGTCTCACTGCAGTACAGAGTCATCCACCACCCTAATTCCTATTATCTCTTTGTGTGTGGGGGAGGGGGTTCTTATCACCAGAGAACATGCTTAAGTGGGCTATGAATGAATGTAGAGAAACAGATGGACTTTAGAATGTAACTGTAGAACTGCAAGGTCCGTCCGGAACTGAAAAGACAGACAGTGAATGCAGAACTGAGGGGGTGTACTTTATAAAATTGTGTATATAGATCATCTGAAAATAATATTATAATAAGTAAAAATTGATAAACCAAGTAAGTCAATTGCTATTGGATTAAAAAAATTTTTTTTAACAAATTGTGGTTCTTGGTAACTTTCGGGTTTATGCAGTATTTATATTGATGTGTAAGTTTTAAAGGGTGAAGGCTGGAGGTAATAGGTTGATGGGATACTATGCACCTGTACAATGCACACCAGTGGATTCAATTTGTTCCTGGAATTTGTTTTTTGTGGGTGCAGTTTTACCATATTGTAATCTAATAATGTGAATGGTTTGCAAATGATTCAGTACATTTGAATTACACTGGAATCAGTGTTGGTTACTGTGAATCTGTTTCTCCTGGCTAGATTTGCAATGGCACTTACAGAAAGTAAACCAAAGACTGCAAAGAGGCATCAGAGATAAACTACTCTGGGTCCTTTCCAGCAGGTTAATAATTTATGTTCTGTTACAGATGTAGGTGCAGTACTAAAAAAATGTTCCTATTTAATGCCTTAACAATTGTATTATACTGCGCATGGCATAGTTAGGATGCATCATTCATAATAAACACATTAATGAGATACATGCAGATTGCATTGTTTTAGTTTAATGTTGATTTTTTTCCTGACTTGCATTTCAAAATCCCTAGCTGCATGATGGCACTGTGGGATATGGTTCAAGAGGTACATTGATTCTGTGGAGGCTTCTGCATTCTGATCAGTAAATGCACCAACATTCTCTTTATACTCTGATCACTGAGGTTGTGTGTGTGCATGTGCATGTATGTGTGTGTGTTTTGCGGCCTCCCTTTTTGCTGCATTTCCACCAGGGAGGACAATGTGTCCTGAGGCACTGCAAATTGGTTTCGGGCGATTGCTTACCTGAATCCCCCACAATCCAATTTGAAGCAAGTGTTTCATTCAAAGGAGAAGCCTGTTGCTGCCTGTTACGCCTTTTATTATCAATGCCACAAGAGGTGCCACTCTTCCTCTAGTCTTCTGCTGCTTATCAAAAGCGTTCTTACATTCATAATCTTTGTTGCAGTATTACCTCCACTGGGAGTGCAGCTTCATTAAGGGTTAATTGAAATTTCATATTTCACCCTTCATGCATGAGGAACTAAATAATGTCCACTTTTTGTTTTTGAATATGAATTTCAATCATATGATAATATAAAAATAAATTAATATAATATAGGCCAAAAACATTCAGGCACTGCAGTAAAATCTTATTATCCATGAAAACCTGTAGAGAGTTTCTAATTATTTTATTATTAAATAATCATTTACTAAAATTAAAATTCAGATTTGAAAAGAAATACTTATATAGCCCCACTGTTTATGAAGTGGTGTATCATTCTAAAACCAATTATCTTTATACCTTCTATCTTAATAATAATAATAATAATTGTTGTTGTGGTTATTATTATTATTGAAGTAAATATAAACATGAACAGATATTATTATATATCTAATCTCATTATCCTATATCCTGTACAAGGGTTGTGGGGGGGTGCCTATGCCCATCCAAGGGAGAACATTTCGGTCAGGGTGCCAATGGGCACAAACTGGGCACAAACTCACTCACATACAAAAGAGCAATTTAGGGTAGTTAATTTACATTGAACTCATGTTTTTGGACTATGGGAAACACCGGTGAACCTGGAGAAAATCCATATATAAAGAACATGGAAAATCCACCCAGATTAGAATTCAAACCTAGAGGTGCTGACCACTATGCCAACCTATATCCATATATGGACCTATGTATTATGACACATCTTACAATAATTGAATTCAAATGTTGTAATTCCTTTTTGTACTGAGGGAATGACTCCATCTGTGTGGAAACGGTTTCGTGAAAGGCACACTATAACTGTGCTTCAGTGCACAATGAACGGTCCATAAAGACACGACTAGATTCATTTAAGGTCAAAGAACTTGACTGGCCTGCACAGAGCCCTGACCTCAACCTTACGTAACACCTTTGGGATGAATAGAGAACAGCGCTGTTCTTTCATCTAACATCAGTGTCTGACTTTACAAATGTTCCTCTGTGGTATAGGCAAAAAATTCCACAGCATTTTACAATTGATCGAACACTCATATAGCTAGAAAAAAATTGACTAACTTATAGAGGTGTTTGTGTATTTGCATGTTCTTCTAATGTTAATGTAAGCTTCCTATGGAAACAATGGTTCTTCCAAGAGTTTAAAGACATGCAAGTGAATTCATCTCATCTCTTTATCTTCCACTTAATCCTCTACTAGTGTAGTGAGGGGGTTTACCATGTTCATCCAGGAAAGAATGTCTTGAGCATCAGTACATCAGTGGGCACACACTCACTAACACAGATGCCTCATATAGGGATAATTTAAATAGGAGCAATTTGGAGCAGCCAGTTCATCTAAAATTCATGTTTTTTGACTCTGGGGGAACTAGAGAAAACCACATGGAAATGGGAAGAACATGAAAACTACACCCATATTGGGATTTATACCTGTCTATCCGGCGCTGATTGTCAGACATGAAGAAAAACTAAATGACCATGCTGCCTATACAAGTAAATTTAAGATGCAAAATTTTTACTCTCAGAAAAAGAGTCACAAGACCTGTTGCTGGGCAGCACGGTTGCTTAGTGGTTAGCACGTTTGCCTCTCAGCACTAGGGATTCCCGGTTTGAATCCAAATCTGGGTGGAGTTTCCATGTTGTCCGCGTGAGTTTCCTCCGGGTTCTCTGGTTTTCTCCCACAGTACAAAAACATGGATCAAGTCAATTGAGTTCTCCAAATTGCCCCATATGGAGTGTGTTTGTGTGAGTGTGTGCGCAGCGATAGATTGGCGCGCTGTCCTGGGTGTATCTGCCCAGCGCCCGAAACGTTTTTCCCTGGATGGGCATGGGGAACCCCCCCGCGACCCTAATAGAGGATAAAGCGGAAGATAAATGGATGGGTGGCATAGAAAGCCAACCTAAACAAGATAAAAAAAAAAGACCTGTTGCTGGTGCTGTATCCTGTAGGGTACTTTTATATGTAAATTTAACATGGTTTCCATTATTTTTAAAGCCTGGGATGTACATTTATAGTCAGAGATACATTTATGAATAGATGGAATGCAGAGCACAGGTATGCATGTCATATAAAAATATTTGGGCAAACATAAGAACTTTTTGTAATTTTGGGATGAAGAAGGTTTAATGGTGGCTTACCTGGTTTACAATGATCTAATATTCAGCTGTTCAACATTCATTGGTGTGTTATTAAACAGTATAATGAATTTTCTAATCACTATTTTTTTAATCACTATTCCGGTGTCAGGTATTAGAGTTAATTTGTCACATGGTAACCATTCATTCATTATCTCCCGCTTCATCCTCTATTAGGGTCGCGGTGGGATTCCCCATGCCCATCCAGGGGAGAACGTCTCGGGCGCTGGGCAGATGGACCCAGGACAGGGCGCCAATCCATCGCTGGGCACACACTCACTCACACAGACACACTCTATATGGGGCAATTTTGAGAATTCAATTGACTTGATCCATGTTTTTGGACTGTGGGAGGAAACCGGAGAACCCGGAGGAAACCCACGCAGACACGGGGAGAACATGGAAACTCCACCCAGATGGGGATTCGAACCGGGAATCCCTAGCGCTGAGGAGCGAACGTGCTAACCACTAAGCCACATGGTCACCACCAAATCGATAATCAGATCTTCTGTGACAGGTTATTAATTTTACATTCAAACCAGTATTTATGGTACGTTTGACTTGGTTAGGAAGCTTATAGATAATAGCATGTGCTGATTAAGTCTGTCATCATGTTATTAAATAATAAAAGACTGGTCATGTGAGACCTCAGTTATCCATGTGGTAATAAAAAGCCTGGCATTATTCCTATATGACATCATAGCTTATTTTGGATCATTGCATTTCTAAACTGGTGATAGCCGTATAATCAACATTGTCCAATTAATAAAGTTTTACTGTGTTCACTTGTTTATTTTCATTTTTTTTCACACTATATTACATGTCAGAAAAGAATGCAAACCAGCAGGTGCTTTCTCCAATACGAGCAAAGCTTTTACTTTTTGATACAAAAACAGTGTTCGGAGAAGCAACTGTCCGATTGACTTTATTTTAGGTGGATTTATAGGTGGATTTATAGCCAGATTTTGTCTTGGCTTTTTTACGTTGTCTTTTTGACAGTTGAAAACCAGTGCATAAACTAAACCTGACTGTGAAATCGTGTTTTACGTTTTATTATTAGAAACTTAGCATATCAAAAGCTAAATTCTGATCTAACCCATGGCTCACTGAAATGGCACGCCATCATGTTTAACAGAAGTCAGTTTAATGTAGTGGCCATCTGGTGCTGTTTTTCCTCAGCATAAGGCAAAGATTCGTGGCTTGTGAAGTTGCAAGTCCTTTCATGTAGTAGTAAGAGGTGTCAATAATGAGTTTTGGATCCACATGACCAGGCACTGCTGAGCTCTTAGTCTAAAGCAACTTTGTGCCCTAACAATTTATTATTGAATTGCTTTTTGTGGAAAAAATATCCATGAAAAAAATTGGGGTCTTTATACAGTACACTACACATTAACCTAAGCATGTAGTAACTGATCCAGCCCCACTGATAAGCCTATTTTAAAGATTTATAAGTATACATAGAGTTGCTTATTTTCCATTTTTTGAACTGCCCAAGTTAGTGCATTAAAATAGTACCACTTATGTCTTTGCACTTGTAACCTTACTGAAGGCAAATCATGATTACACCAAACACAGGCTTATAAGAGAATAGTTTTAACTTGAGCCACTTATAATTATGGCTGTAACAGTAGTAGTGTTGTATGGGTCTAATAATAGCTGTGCCAGTTCTGCATTTTGTATTTTATAATACAAAATGCAACATTGTCTCATCACACATTAACCAATAATACTATTTTTACAGAAGCAATGCCTCCAACTTTTGTCAAGTAAACCTTGCATACTTATTTGTAGCCACAGTCAATCATATCAGAATTTAGTTATAGGAAAATCATACTTATTAGCAACCTAACCAACTATAAGCTCACTAATACTACAGGCTCTCTGGTAAACCTAGAACTGTCTTAGTTAGTTAAATATAATGAACAGATGAAGACTATAATTATGCAGCACAATTACCATGTAGACTATTTTACTTTTGGGTGGGTGGCATGGTGGTGTAGTTATCTTGTCTGCCTCTCAGAGCTGGTGATTCTGGTTCGAATCCTGATCTGGGTTGAGATTTTATGTCTCCCCAGGACCGCGTTGGATTTTGCACAGTCCAAAAACATGGATTTAAGGTAAATTGCCCCTATATAGTGTGTGAGTGAGTTAATGCCCAGTGATGGATTGGTGCCCTGTCCTGGGTTTACTTGCTCAGTGCTTGGACCCCCTCTCTGGAAGGGCATGGGGACCCCACTGTGACCCAAGTAAAAGATAGTGTTAAGTATCAGAATTGCAAGAAAAATATCTTGATTTGGATTCAGAAGCCAGCATGCCTTAGGATGTTTAATCAAGTGAGATTTGATTTTTGTGCAAAAATCTAATGCCTTCTAGCGTTGTCATACCTCACACTGAATATCTTATCGCAGCAAACTTGCCATACACAGTCTTTTACACAACTTGCAGCAGGTATTTGTTAACTAAACACAATCCATGACAAGGAAATGGATCTTGGCTAATCTTTTTTATTTATTTTTTTTATTTTAGCGTTTTCTCTATCACATCTGGTAAATTGTGTTTCACTTAAAATGAATTTGTTGAAAATCACTAATTATATAAAAATGTATTTGCACATCTGTGTTCTCTCATGATACTGTCTGCTCTGGTCTTAAATTATGTCTGTGGCATGAATTTAGATGTAGTACTATTGGAAAATTATACTTAGCAAGTGTTCCACACAGAGTTTTCATTTGTTTTCTTTTAACAGAGCACCAAATGTATAGCTGTTGGTACTATACTATATGGTATTTCATACCTTCATGTGAGAATAAGTTATAATTTCATCTTCATTTCTGATCTTCTCTTTGCATGATTTAAAAAAAACAATGGGATTTTATTTTTACAGGTTTGCAGCATTATTCTGGCTAATATTAGTTTACTAAAGAAATAAAATTTTGGTTACAGAGTATGTGTAAATGCAGCAATAGTTTTAGTTATGGATATTTATAAACCACTTGTACATGTTGGGGGGGGGGGGGGGGGGGGGGGGGGGGGGGGGGGGGGGGGGGGGGGGGGGGGGGGGGGGGGGGGGGGGGGGGGGGGGGGGGGGGGGGGGGGGGGGGGGGAGGGCAGTAGCTGTAAATCCAGCAGCCAGTGTGAGGCTGTTCTAAGGCGGTTCCATGGTCAGTGCATCATTGGTGGCTGACTAAAACTGTATTGTTTATTTATGCACTTTGTCCCCTACTTCCACACTCACCTTTTCTAAAGGGTAGAACTGCAGATTTCCTTATTGCTACAGCTCAATTGGAAAGTTACAGACCCATTGTGGTGACTTTTATAATATTGTACAACCTTCAAAAAACATTGGTTTGTGGCTTATGATAACTTCCCTTATTAGTGTTTAAAATAAATAATATAGTAAGAATCAAATAAATACAAGTATTTAATTTTCACAATATTTGAATAAGAAAATAATTGTTGCAATACATAACAATGGGGTACAAAAATACGCAATAGGCAATAATTACATGATTACTGCTGATGGTGGAATCTCTTTCCATTTCTATATTTTAATTCAACTCAGAAATACTAATATAGATTTTATATTGTTTATATTCTGTGCGAAAGTGATTATGTACCCCTCAAGAGAAACTTGCCAATAATTGATATTACAATTTGAAATTTGAAGCTTTACCAAGCATAAAATTTAAACATTACGATGTGAGAAAGTAACAAACAAATGCATTAGTCTGCCTGATGAAGAAACATTGATAAACACTCCATACAGTGGAAAAAGTTCCTTTGTATATATTGGTGGGTTGAATTATAAAGGTTAATATATAGAGAACATTAATTATTACTGAAACTATGGTTCTGATTGAAATATACAACTCTAAAGAAGACAAAATGGTCAAGTAGTTTGAAATTTGCTGCTTATCATTCAACTGGTACTTCAATCACACGGGTCAGTTACAGTTATGAATTTATAAAACCTGACCTACCCCCATTTGAAATTGTCTGGTGTGATTGAGTCATACTCAATATCATAGATTTACATACTTATTTTCTATTGCTTGCTTTTAGCAAACATTTACCACAACTGATCATTTTTGAATACTTGAATGATGTGTAAGATTTGTAAAAAGATAACTTGGTCACTAACATATGAACTAATAATGAATCAAGTTTTCTAGGTTTCTATTTATATACATTTATTTTTACATTCTTTGCTAACTGGCATTATGTTTACGACTTTTGGAAATTACCTACATTTAGGTTATAATTTAAAACAGTTATGTTGCAAAATGTTGCGGGATGCCACCATAAGATTAAAACATGTAATTATTTGCTATTGGATTTTAAATCAATTGGTTCCAGTTTGGGTGACACGGGTGGCCCGCTGTAAATTAAAATGCTCAAATTGCCCCATATAGTGTGCGATTGTGTGTGTGTCTATGTGAGTGAGTGTGCCCACTGTCCTGGGTGTATTTGCCCAGTATCTGAAACGTTCTCCCCTGGATGGGCTTTGTGGCAAAGCATGAGTTTTAGGGTTTCTTCAGCAACCAATGAATACCCATATGTAATTACTCACCTAACACTAAGGTCTGTTTGGTCATAAGGAGTGAGTCATTTGTAAATAATTCTGTATTTTTTTATATTCTGTTTTAAATTAACATATTAGTTAGTGTAATGACATTTCTGTTTCAGTTCATTTGTTTCACATAGACCAAGCTTGGCTATTTCGTTTGTTTGGAGGAGTGCCAGTACTGACTCTACTATCAGTAAATTGCTGTTAGGGATGAACTGTGCTTATTAAGCAAGTTAGACATTGGCTAAGAGTGAGAGAAGTGACTTAATCTTTCAGTGAGTCAGTCTTTAATGAATTATTTAATCATGACCAAACATCACTTTGAGCAGTTCGGTAAATCATTTAATTGTCACCAATATTTGCCTCTTGCTAGTTTAGTTGGTTTATACTAATTGTGAATATTTTGCTGTAAATAAGTAAATCCTATTTTGTTACGTGAGTAATGGGTGGTACTCGTTAAGCCGTTGGACATGGCTTACATTCCTTCATTAGCCATATGTCCATCATTTAGCAATCCTGATTCATTTACGCCTTTCTCCCTTAAATATATTGTGTTCCAATCAGTAAATTGTGGGATTATAAACAAGAAAGGTTCTTTTTTTTTCCATTTTCAGACCAGTGTTTTAATCAATAAATTGATTTGGTCCTTGGGTCCTGGATAAATTTGGAAACCTTCTTGTATGTTGTAAATCTAGTTGAGTATTTGAATAATGAATCATTTGCTTTTATGAATTGGTTTGCATTTAATGCTCAAATCATCAAAGTTGCAATAATGAGTCTTAGTTATGAAAAAAAGGGAGTTATCTACCGAATGATTCATGAGTCATACCCACTCCTTTTTAATTTGTAATTTATTTACCTCTCTTGCTCTTGTTTTCAGTTAACTGGTGTAATCTAGCATTGTTACATGTTGCAGTTTACACACATTTATATTAGATGCGGATCAGAAAAAAGAAAAAAAAAATCTACGTAGTGAATCACTAAACAATAAAACAAAATTAATTGCAGACCTCAGGTAACACTGGTAGAAAGTGTTCAACCAGTCATAAAAAAATTCACAGTCTTGTTCAAATTGCTGTAATGGCAAATGATTTGTGGCCAGAGCTCAAAGAGAGCGTGCTGGCTATGATTTCAGAAAGGGAAGGCTGGCACGCTCACTCTATATCAATCACAGCAGCACTTGTTAATCATGGGCTTCTGTGTGCTCATTTATATGGAATAAGGTTGAAAGTGCTGTCCTCTGAGTACATTACATCTCCCTGGATGTTGCATAAGCACTAACTCAAAGAGGGCTTTGCTGCCTTAAAGCAGAGGTGTAACGTAATATATTTGGCTAAAGGCTTTTGCAGCATTGTAACATTGTGCTTTGTCACAATAAGTAGGCGCAGATAAAGCTAATCATGTTTTCAGTGCTGAGAGCACATTATTTCAGAGTACTTGAGATTCAGTGCTGGGGCATTGTAATTAATTACAAGTTCCCTTAAGTAAAAAAAGTACCAGAAACAAAGTATTTTAATACATACAGTAATCAAGTACTTTACACCCTTTGCATTAGAGAAAGCATGAAGTAGCTCTTATCGTTCCTTTTTTTTTTTTTTTTCTCTCTTCTGTGACTGAAAAGGATACCTTGTGGCCTGGATACCGCATGGAAGTTAGCATGAAAGAAAGTTGATGAAAAATTAAATAATACAAAAATACTTTATTGTCAATTCCACCACATAGCTAGGACATACAAAGAATCGATGTCATTCCTCCCTCTCCATACAGAGAGAGGGAGACTCTACGATAATTCACACCACCAAATTAATTAAATCAAAGTGTTTTGTAATTTCGATGCTGTTCAATGTTAAGAATCCTGGTTTCCAGTTACCTTTTTAATGGCAACGATAAGCTGGCCGTTTTGTCAATAAAAAGTCTGCTCTGTGCATGGATGTGCAACACAGGACATTTGTCACAAAAAATATTCAATGTGTGAGATTAAAAGATGTGACTTTGTTGAACATGAGATGCCCTCGGTACTGTCAGCAGACAGTCATCTCTGTGTAGCTAACTCTGTTTGACATTTTTCAAATCAGGCTTGAAGGAGAGTTCTGGTTCAGATCTGAAGTTGAAGTCTTAAAAGTGCTTTGCTTCCCATCAGCTAAGCTTACAGGCATAGGTTTTAACCATGGGAGGAGGAGGGACACTAATCAAAAGCGACAGAATAAGCTTTGCTCCTGTGTGGAGACACAAGGCCTTGCGGGCGGCAGAAGCAGCAAGTCAGTTTCTCGGTTTGACCCAGAACGCAGGTTAATTAACACTTTGCATGACTGTGACGTTTTCAGAGCCGCAAACAAGCTGCAAACAAGGTGCTCTGCGATTTTGGGACATCACTGAGAGGGACGGGTGTTGTCATGCTAAAGGAGCTAGTTGGAACTCCGAGCCAAATGAATGCATGTGATCTATGAAGGACATTATGAAACAACTTTTGAAATTATGGTATGGCTTCAATTTCTGCTCTGGGCTACAAATGCCCTGGCGTTTTGTGGCAAGCGGGTTCTGTGTATTTGTTAATAGCTAAGTTTCCGAACAGTGTGCATTTTTGTTCGTTGAATTGCACTTAAATAAGACCTAATGTGGTTTAAATGTAATTCAATAAAATTCACTTACCATCCAGCCTTGTCTCATGGACGTCATATTACATTCATTTTCTAAGCCACTTATCCTAATTATGGTTGCGGGACGCTGTAGTAGCCCTAATCATTCTTCTTTCAGTAAAAAGCTGGTAAACATGCAAAGAGGTCAGCAGGCCATTGTAGCCTTGCAATGAAGTCAAATGCAATGATTTAGTCAAAAGCAGTGCAGCCGAAAGCAATTAATGTGCTTAATAACACAACTAGTGGTGTGATTTACAGTCTTTCAACTGTGCATTGCACTGGTGGCTTGCTGCATAGATTTGTAGTAGTGGATTGGCGACATTTTGTTGAATAGCACTTGAAATGTTTTAGTCCATGGAAAGCTTTATGTAAGTCTGCCTGCTATTGCCTGTGATAAACACATTACTGACTATAAAAGACTGTACAAACACTGATGTAATACTAAATTAATTCTATTTAGGTATTTACAATCAGCATTGTTTTAAACGTTAGCCAGTTTTTGATTGGTAATGCCATTATCAGGAGGTCATATGAAACATATACTCTATTTATGCCTAGTCTACTATGTTTATATATTATTTTTGTTTTTTAGTAAATGTTTACTGTTTAAATAAAACTCAGTACTTGGGAAGAGACAATTCATTGTTTTTTTTCCCAATTAATAGTGATTAAAAATGTTACAATTAATTCATCGTAGGAGCGCCTCAACATCATGACAACATTCATAAGATAAAATATTATGGCAGTACTTTAGAACAAGTAACTCAATTCGCACAGAACAAAATGTAAGTTACACTTGCAAAACACTCTGTTTACTTTGTTTTTTACAGGAAAAAGTCCTTAATTGTGTTTTTTTTTCTTTTTAATGAATATGCTATGTTTTTTTAAGGGATTTGTTTTTTCCTTTTTTACAAAATAGTTTAATATTTTCTGTTGTTAAGAATATTTTGAGTTCATGTTCAGCAAAAGCCCTGTGTTGTATGTTTTTTTTTTTTTTAATAATATGTTATTTTGTCTTTACAATTTTGAAAAAACAAACGTAAAATGTGCACTTTTTTGGTGTAAAGTATTGTATTATCATGATTATTTCCTAGACATTAATGGTAGCATCAAAAGCTGTAATACTTCCACTAAAAAATAGTGCCGGTGCAAAAATGTATTTTAGACAATTACATGCTTCTTGTTTTGAAGAAACAATTTGCAGCTGGCCTTTACTTGTTCCAGTTTGACTCTACCCCGGTATGACAATTTGGCTGTGGTTGAACTTCAGTGTCATGCACAAAGCTGTAAACTCCCGGTAATGAGCAGCTATGGAATTAATTAGAATGTTGATTACAAGTAATTTATTTTCTACAGTGCCAGGGTGCTGAAGTAGAATAATAAACAAACTCATATATACAGACAGAAAAACTATAGGCTTGTAAAATTATTGAAGTGGTTTTATAATGTTTGGAAACTGATGGCTTTACCCTATGTTTTAATGAATAAATAAGGTATGGGAGGTATAGTAAATAAATCATGTAAGGTAGGTGTTGGTAGGCATCTAGTTTTTAAAACATGGATTGCTAAGCAACAGGATTCCGAATTACTGCTTATTGGGAAAAAGCTTGCTGTCTATATTAATCTGTATATTTCCATTAATGTTACATAATGTAAAATTATGTTTTTCACGTTTTTTTTGCTGGTGAGCTGGAATAGTTTTGTTTAGAGCTTTTTTGTTTTGTTTTTTTTTGTTTTACAGAGCAAGAATGTTGCTCCAGCATCTTTATTTAGTCGGGTTATAATGCAGTATGACAAGATAATTCCCTTCGGTGGCCATTTTCAGACATCATTCCTCTTTCTTCAAATCTTTTTAAAAATGACCTAATGCATTAATATAAATGTAAAGCAGTCAGAGGTGTGCATTATTTTTAGTAATGTCATGGCTGGAAAAACAGCTCATTAAATTAGATTTAAGGACCAGAAATACCCATTTTATAAATAACACACTGTAATATTTACCAACAATGATATTTTAAGCCGCTTATCCAGTTCACGCTTGCTGTGAGCCCAATTCAGGACTAGAAAAGCAAAAAACACCCTGGATTGGTCACCTATACAGTGCAAGACAAATACAGTCACGAGTGTCGCGCATGAGAGTATGTTAGTAGTTCAGTTTAAATACTAACAAGTTGGGAACTAACTGTAGCTCAGAGAGGTAACTTCCAAAGACCTAGGAGGAACATGCAAACTGCATACAAAAAGCCTTTATTTTTCCAACGTGGACATTTATACCTAGCTGTAAGAAATATAATCACATTTGCCTCCAAATTTAACACATCCTAATTCTGTCACTTTTTATTTAATGAATTTAATATGCTGGCAATGAGTTTTCTGTGCAAAAGAGATATTAATATGATATCAATGATATATTGGTTTAGCTAAATACTGAATATTTAATCATAAAGAAAACTATTACTAATAAATATTTACTTACAAAATATTCAAATATGTGCATTTAGAAGATGAGCGACTACCTCCAGGTTTTCCGATTTCATCCTACAGACCAAAAACATAAATTCATGGTGATGGGGTATTCTATATTGCCTCTGTATAATGTGTGTGAGGGAATGAATGAGTGTGTGCCCAGTGACGGAGAGCTTGGCAGCTTGTCCTAGGTGTATCTGCCCAATGCCCAAACACCGCACCATACACCACCACCACCAACCCCCCCCCCCCCCGCACATGAACCTAGTACTAGTAGAAGATTAAGCATTAATCTTTTAATTAATATTTTCAAGTTTGTTGTTGGTCAGATGTTTACAAAGCTTTGACTAATTAGTTGACAGCTAGTAAAGTAACTTCCAACTATACCTTAACTGATCTGTTGAGTAATTTTGAAGAAACCTACACATGATTCCTTCTTAAGTTTCAGTATTTACTGTGTTTTTTTGCCTCTATATGACAGTAAGCTAATGTCTCTGTACAGTCACTGATCCACATTTTCATATTTTATGACCCAAACAAGCAAAATTGACAGATTAAAGGACACTAAAAATCTTTGCAGCCCTTGACTGCAGTGTGATTATGGTGGATCTTCTGACATCTGTGGGTCATTCACAGTTTGCAACTGATACATTTCTGTTGATCCTCTCTGTGGGTTTTGGTTTATTTATTATACCAAAATTACCCTCCAAATCATAGCACCTGACAAAAGTAAGGGCTGTGACAAGCCTACAGGCGACAGCAAACCCACTGCTGCTGCTCCATGCTTCTGTGTGGGTTGGTGGGAATCAAAACAGCAGAGTGTAAAATACAGTGGGTTGCAAAAGTATTCATACCCCTTGAACTTTTCCATATTTTGTCACATTACAACCACAAACATAAATATATTTCACTGGAATTTAATGTGAAAGACCAACACAAAGTGGTATACAATTGTGAAGTGGAATGAAAGTTATACATGAATCAACAATTTTTTTACAAATAAAAAACTGAAAAGTGCGATGTGCAAAATTATTCAGCCCCC
>JAFMOD010000537.1:1115919-1147327 GCA_019802435.1 Corydoras maculifer | reverse complement strand
CACTTTTCAGTTTTTTATTTGTAAAAAAATTGTTGATTCATGTATAACTTTCATTCCACTTCACAATTGTATACCACTTTGTGTTGGTCTTTCACATTAAATTCCAGTGAAATATATTTGTTTGTGGTTGTAATGTGACAAAATATGGCAAAGTTCAAGGGGTATGAATACTTTTGCAACCCACTGTATATTAGTATGATGAGCAATATCTGAGCTTGTGATTCTGTTGGTCTGGAGCTTTAGCGAGCTGGCTACACATGTTGTCCATACTGTTTCACTGTCACTTTGTAAAGTCTGAAGCTGATGCTCAATAAGAATATCTTTGGTTCAAATCCCAGGTGTGGCAAACAATTGTCGTTTTTGCATTCCTCCCATGTCTATGTGGGCTTCCTCACACAATCTGAATTGTCCAAAGACGCTCCAAGAGGTAAGTCAAAGATACAATATTGTCTTTGACTGTGTTGCAGGCAACTGTTGGAAAACTTTTTGGACTGGTCACCACTCCATTACAGCTAATAATGTAATAAACTAATTCCATTATCATTGGACACAAACTACCAGACATATAAACATTCTTTTCTTGTGCTATTACATTCATTCCTACATTCATTGACACAGCTATTTTTGTATCGACTAAGCTGTACAAAACAAGTACTTTGTACTTGGCCAAATAAATGTAATTTTGCTTATTTCAACTGCTAATTTATAATAAATTATATTAATAGATTTATATGAACTGTATATAAAAAGAAAAATTTAACAAGGTGAAAATCACATTTCAATAGAAGTAATTAAAAAGTGAGCTGCCATTTCTGAATGTATAGGAATTTCTTAAGGCAAATTTTATTGAGACAGTGCTAAAGACCAAAGTAATTACAGTGAGGGTAATTACAATCATCTTGGATTACAAGTTCATTACTGCAGTACAAAATACATATTTAGAAGCTTTTTTTTAGTTTTCAAGCTTACTAAATAGGATGAATTAGAAACGCACCATTACCCAGCAACATTTTCCAGCATCACCAGACATTTTTATGGGCAACATTTGGAGTAGGATACTGAGTCAGATCAGATTATCCATTTAACAGCTTCTCACTGAGTGTGATAACAGCACCCTGTGTTGGATCACATGACTTTTGAAATTAATAGCAACTCCAAATGAGCAATTCTATTATAGTCTCTTAGGACTGAGTGTAATGGAGTGAAAGCAAGTGATTGGTGGATGGCAGACAAACAGAACTCAACACACAGTCTGGAAAATAAAGGATGAGGTGATGACATGGGCCTCTTTAAAAGAACAGCATGTTCAAAGGGTCAGTGCTCATTTCCATCACAATTGCCCCTCGCATGCCCATCTGCCTGTGTCTGATGCACTCTTGGGCTTATGTGTGTGCTCGCATATTAATCCTGCTTCCCCATGTGTTATATACAAAAAACGTTTTCAGCATGGCACTATTAATCTTAAACGTCTCATATTCCATTATTCTGTGTATTTCTGTGTGCATTTTAAGTAGGAATGCTTTATTATGTTTTTTCGTCCTAACTTAAAAGCTGCAATCTGAACCTGCATTTTATATTTGGGGTTAAATAAGGGTGTTAATTTTTTTTACCCACACTTTTATTATTTTATTTATTTGCTTATGGAGAATTGGGATCTGATGGTTAAACATCCTTCAAATGTTTTTAGGTGTTTTATTTGAATATTGGGCTTAATCGTCCATTTTATTACTGCAAAACTTTCTTTTTTTGATAATTAATGTACGAAGAAAGTGGATTTGGTAGCCCCCTTTTTTTTAAGACAAATGGTACAATCATTATAAACAGTTACTGAAAAAGTACAATTTTCGATATGTATGCCACTAAAATAAGACATCATTATTTTTAGAGAATTATGAAATGCTCAGATAATCTTAAATGTGAACAATCTCACTGATTGGGTCACATAGTAGGTAACTCTCAGAGAGCTAGTGCAAAAACCTAATTACAGATGAGATATTTAGATGTAACCGCCCTAGGTATGAATGTGTGTCTGCTTTGTGATGGAAAAAAGACCTTTTCATGATGTGGTGTTCCCTCTATGGACATTGATTAGAGTGGGCAGTGGCTTTTAATTTATTTAATAGCAAATGTTGGGTAAAATGATTTGCTTGGTTTGTGGGGTAACAAATTCAGAGTTGGAATTGTAGTGATAGTGTTGGTTATTATGTACTACCTTAACTGTAATGTCACAGCACTACAAGTGTGTTTTCTAGTCCTTTTACTTTAGTCGAGTGCTTTATGCTAATTTTGTCTGAATGATAAACAGCCAGTGTGGAGCAGCGGGTTAATTTTGTTTCAGCGGGAGCTTAATATTGTCAAATTTAGTCATGCTCTGCTAACCGATGAATAGCCAGCTCAGTCAGCTAACCAAGCAAGGCTGTGTGTGTGTGTCTGATGCTTTACATTTTCTGTTTTCTTCTGTGATTTGTTGTGTACAACTGCAAAATGTTGGATTTACTAGATTATTAAATTAAAAAAATTAATTTATTTGCAATTTAAATGTAGCTTCATGATTTTTTTGACTTATAGATCAGAGTGTTTTGATAATTCTGCATTTAAAATGTATGTAACAATTTTAGAGAAAATATCTGTGAAATAAGCATTACATTACTTTTTTATAATTATTTACAATCCATTAAAACAAAACAATAAATAAAAAAACAATATTATTAAAAGCATTAAGTATTAGTTAAATGATGGACTAGCGAATTCATTTAGATAGGAGAATAAAAGATTGCGTTGTTACAGAAGCCTATGGTTCAAATAAAAGTTCACTGCAAAAAATCTATGTCCAAAAATGAGAAAAATAAACAAAAACAAGAAAAAATGTACATAATACAAGTAAAATTACCTACCAAAACAGCGAATAAATTTATCATGTTAAGATTTTTTAAAATAAGAAGATATTCCAGATAAGTCCAGATCATTTCTCTTCAAGTCAATTCAAGACATCTATTCAAGTCAAAAACAAGATCTGTTACACTTTAACATTTTCTAACTTGTTAAGCTTTATTACGGTGTAATTAATTTTGCTTATTAGGCATGAACAGAACCCCTGAACAGAATCAGTGGCTGCATCTTGAGAAGAACTCTAACAAGCAATGTATTAATAAAGACAACTAAATATCCTCAAGTTATCTATTGACATATCTTTTGGAAAATAAGATGAACTTGAAGTCTAAGGGGAAAATCCAGAGGGTAACACAATTTTCCCACAATAAAAAAAAAACCTCTAAAAACAATATAGTAATATATGTTGATATATATGTATAAGCACGGTGGCTTAGTGGTTAGCACGTTAGCCTCTCAGCGCTAGGGATTCTCGGTTCAAATCCTAATCTTAAGTGAAGTTTCCAAGTTCTCTCCGTGTACACGAGGGTCTCCTCCGGGTTCTCCGTTTTCCTCTGACAGTCCAAAAATACGGATCAAGGTATATTGAATTCTCCAAATTGCCCCAAATAGTTTGTATGTGTGAGTGGGTGTGCCCAGCGATAGATTGGCGCTTTGTCCTGGGTGCATCTGCCCAGTGTCTGATATATATATATATATATATATATATATATATATATATATATATATATATATATATATATAAAGAATAAGATGAGATAAAAGATAGAAATATGTTAAAACGTCATTACAGCAGGTGGTGAAAAGTATAGATAGTTAATTTTTTTAATTGAAATATTTAATTTTGTATTTATACTAAAACTAAAAATTAAAATGAATATGCCGTTGAGTCTACAGAACTTAACAAAATAAATTAGCCGATTAAGATAAAACCTCTGCCTAATCCACAGTGTCTCCGTGCACCTGGTGCTGGCCACCTGAGCCTTGAAGCAGCAGGCATCAGTTCCCACTGCACACTCCCCAGGGTTGGGGGAGCAGGGACGCCTGTATAATCAAGCTTCTCTGTATTCCTGTCTGTTTTCCACTCCTCTCATGCAGCTCTAAATCTGGCTCTGGTAAATGGAATGTCGCTGCGTATAAAACCAGGCTGCAGGAGGTGTGTGTGTGCACATTGAGACTGCTTGTTCACAATGCATGGTTGTTAGAGGGACCACCATGCTTAGGTTACAGTTAGAAGTCCTGATTTTTCTGTGGTTGTCAGGACAGACATAAAGAGAAGGAGACAAAACCAGGCTGATTATCTCAGTACAACAACATTTTAGTTAGATTTAGAGCCTTATTTTATTTTCACAGTCCTCTTATGCTGTGTAACACAAACACTGTGAAATCTGCTGATGTTCTTGATTTGAAATCGCTAAATATCCTCCTGGTCCCTTTTTAGTATACACCTTTAGTTTACCGTTGTTTTTTTTACTAGATTTTAAATGAAATCAAACACAAATTTATCTCACATTGGCATTAACACATAGTACGACTTGCAAAGATGTTTAGAACTGCTCGCACAGGATGCTAATTAAACTTTTAAGATTAGCAATATAAAAAAAATGTAAGTGAGTTTAAAACTGCAGTGCAAAATAGGATTAAAATGTAAATAATCAAGAACTATCAAACTGAATTATAAAATTTTAAATTTTAAATATAAGAAAAATACATTTTAAGAAGTAATGAAAAGTGCAAAAATTAATTTAGATGTAAATTAAGATGCTGTGCGAATAGAAAAAGTAGAAATAAAAAAACTTAAATGTAAACAAAACTTCTATGTACAGTACTTTCTAATCCGGACAGCTGAAACTCATCTGAAATATTTCACCAGTCTTTAGTTTCAGTTCTGGATTCATCAGTTCTTTACTCATCATTTCAACTTATGTGGTCGAGACATGCAGATTATCCCTCAGTGGACTGTTTGTTTCTTGATGGCACTGGCATGACATTAATGTCTGGATTCATGTGTCCCAAATCATAAGAGTTGTTCAGGAATCACAAGGAATTATCTCCATTCATGAATGGGATATGGGCAAAGGATATGTTTGATCATAAATTCAAGTCCACCATAACCTTACGATCGGCGTAACTAGCTGCAAAGTAGCCTGCACTTTAACCAGTCATTTAAATGATCTTTGTGTTCAGTTAAATCTCAGTGTGAAGTGTGATATACACATATATTATATAAATATTATATATAATAGTGCTTTATATTCTGTGCACTGAATAATTTTGTTAACATAATAACGGGCAATTAATTTAAGATTCTATAGAAAACATTTTTTCCAATGATGATAACATGGCCTTTGCTTTGGTGTATGTTGCTCAGTGTAACATGCTGACAGGTGTACAAAATCACCTGTAATTTCTCATCTCAATAATTTGTCCACGGGTTTCCCGTACCCATCTATTTCTGACACCCTGGACAATGTGCCAATACATCGCTGGGCACACACTTACTCACATAGATGCACACACATTATATATGCGCAATTTAAATTTTGAAAATTAAGAACAGCCAATTCACCCTGAATCCATGGTTTTGTACTGTTGGATGACACCAATATAAATTTAATTAAATTAATGTTGAATACGCGTGCCATAATCAAAGTTGATTTCAGGTCTTTATTGAGGCACAAATTTCAATAATTTGCAAATTTGGAGATGTTTTCAGTTTTATACTGTCTTCAAACATAAATGTTTACATGGATAAAATACATGTGTGGCTTCTTCCAAGCAGTTTTGTTCAATACATAAGGTTTAGCAAAACCAATATCTTGTAAAGCTTAATTTTACAGTGTTGTTACTGGGAAATTCGGACAATTAACGATTAAATTAAGCCTTTTTACCCATCATTACTATTAGTGCTATTACTTCTAAAGGTTGAATTGCTGAAGGCAGGGTCATTGAAGTAACCAGATGAGTTTGAAGATATAAACACACTCTCAGTCTCTCTCATCATTTGAAATTGAAGCATAATGACTTAATTACAATCAGTCCATCAAAGCCATTGTTTCCTCAAAGCTCTCATCTGCAGATTCAGCTTCGCTTAACAACCCCCCCTCAGGCATTAGTACTCCTGTGCCCGGCTGAGGGGTGGTGCAAAGGGGTCTGTGCTTAGAATGGCAGCCCCCCTGTGGCCCATTAAATGGTGACAGAAAGCCCTGATCAGGGCTGTTTCTCTGCAGGACAGAGAAAGAGAAGAAAGGAGAGAAGACAAGCAGAGGATGGACATCTGTTCCTGCCTTTTGTCTTACTTAACCCCACCCATTGAACTTTCTCCAGCGCGTCCCCTTCACCAGTGTGCAGATGGACAGAGCCCTGGAATCAGGTGTTCAAAAAAGTGCTTGCATGCTGTGCAGGAGTGTGTCTGGGTGACATGGAAGCTTAATTCCCTTACCACATGTGTTGTACACTGATGAAAGGAGGTGTCTGCATGCACACCACGGTGGGTCAAGACTATTTCTTAAAACAATAACATCAAAATTTATTTGAAGTTTCAGATACTAATAAATAGTGAATCTCTTCAAAGGTTTTTGGACGTTCTACCTTTCTATATTGGATAAAGCTTTTATAGTTAAAATTTAGTTATTTTGTATCAATTATAGAAAAGCAGAAATAAGCGTACTAATGCTGATGATGAACTTTTAAACTGTTAACTGTTCCAAGTTCTACCAATAGAGCAACATTCTGACAGCCTTTAGCCAGCCTTGATTTTAAAATTACAATTAGCTGTGAACAATGTGCTGCATTTATATTTTTATTTAAGGCACCATCAAAAAAACTCCACAGATGAAAACCTGAAATGTTAGAATATTTTAAGTTACATGTATATTTGCTAATAATGATACTACTACTAATAATAATATTTGCAATGTATAATAATCAAACTTGTGATTTTAAGTTTGGTATGTTCGTTCACCCACATGATCATATTAACTTCAATCAAAAATAATTATCAAAGTCTATAAACCAACAAAACAAACGAGAAGATGACATTTAAACAAATTTGCAAGAATTCAGCTACAATATTGTGTTACAAATGTTCGTTTCTATGTGTTTGAACATGTGTATATAACATTCCTGTTTTTACAATATTTTACAATTCTACAATATTTACAAGTGGGGAACTCATGGAATTGTAGGGACCGCAAGATGATCCCCAAAATGTAAATAATTCAGTTTTTAATTGAAATCATGTTATTTGGCTAGTTATGTTTCGGTTATGGTTAATGTTAGCATAGTTGTTTTTATGGTTTGTTTTTTAGTAAGTCTCTATAAAATATAAATTCCATATAAAGTCCCTGCGATGTATAAAACAAGTTTTTTACGTTTTATAAATGCAAGGCTGGTGTGTGTGTGTGTGTTGGCTGACACAACTCAAGATGCAATATGGCACTGAACTGGTGCTGCAGCGGGCAGAGACGAGGGTCTTCACGACAGACAAACAGAGGCAGCTTAAGAGATTTCCCTCTTATTCTGTGCTGCTGTGTGTCTGCCTCTCTCACCCATCCTCTCTCTCCTGCCAAAATCACCATCTGCAGGATGACCATCAAGAGTCCTCATCTCACTCAAAACACTTCTCCAAAGAAACAAAAACCATGCCAAACCCTTTTATTTGTTGCCATTTTTTGTGCACCACTTACCCACCAAAACCCAAACATGGAAAACAATTACAATTTTACCCTGCAAGAAAATGAGTAACTACACAGTCAAAACTGACCTAATGAACATTATAATATTAAGATGAACATTAGAAGATTATAAACATTATTTAACAAAACTCCTTATGTTATGTAAAGCTTTTTAAATTGGCTTTGTGTAGCTGTTTATGAATAACACAGCAGCTTTAGGTGGTCAGAACTTTAACCTAGAGACAATCCCTGATGAAAAAAAAAGATTGATTTTGAGTTTTTATATTGCAGTGCTCTGCATTTTAGGTGTGTATAGTCTATCCAGCTCCATCTTTTGTACAAATACATCTATCAGAGCAGATCCTCAGTTTGGAGTGTATTGACTTACAAATGTAATTGTGGTTCCTAGTAACATAATCCTCACCAAAGTAGGTAATTACATTCACCAGCAAATAATTCGATATCCTTCGCCTTGGGCACAAGTGTGTATTGTTCTCAGTTTGATAGTTTTACTGTGGTATGCAGACTGGGAATTAATCATTTCACAGCATGGAAAGCTTTGCTGTGGTGCTCATGTATCAAGTGGTGATGTAGCAAAGGAATTCTTTGGATGGAAAGGGAGCTTAGGGTTCATTCATCTGCACCTGAACCGAAAGTAGATTAGGGTGCAGCCTCTCTCTATTTTGGTGACAAATTAAACTGACTTGGGTTGTTTGGATGGAGTTCCTCAATGCTGCCCCCTCTTTCCCAGTGCAATCAGAGTCCTGCTGGTCAGGAAGCTCTTGACCTCCCTCGCCTTTCTTTTCTGTCGCTTCTATTTTCTGCTGATTGAAGAGAATTCATTTCAGGGGGTTTAACCTCGGCCATGCCATAATGAATACAGGCCATGTCTGTGCTAAAAAGACCTATGGGCTTCCACAGCATCTCTTGGGGGCTGCGTGAGACACTTAGACTCAAGATCATTTCTTTGAGACCTTAAGCTCAGCTCTAAAGAAAAGACCAGTGCTGAAATCGATAAGTGCCAGGAATTTGAGCTTTGATTGAGCAGTGCAGGTTTGTGCAATCAAACAAAATAAATCCTTCATTGAAAGGTTGTTGAGTGATAATGTGGAGTGGAATGGATTTATAAATGGGTTCCAGTTTAATACTGTCTATGGGCAAGGTTTAACCTGAATAAGAACTCCGAGTTTCAGTTTTAGATCATTTTCACACCACTGGTTGGTCAGATTACAGCAAGTGTACACAGATTAAAGTTTTTCTTTTTTTAAACAATGTTTTTAGAGACAATTGTGTGATATGTAAGAATTATTATGTGACATGGTGTGTGATTAAACTGGTTTATTGTTTTTAAAGCCAGAGTTCTGTAATATCACATTTACTTATTTTCCAGATATTTATCATAAACGATTTAAAAGTAAGAGAACATCACATGTCAAGTCAGTAAATTCAATTACGGTATCATTGGTGTCATGGTGAAAAAAAAAATGATGGTGTGATTAAGGCATTGAACCTGATAAACAAATCAGATTCAATGCCTTAATCCCACCACCATTTTTAAAATCCACAGATGAAAAGACTAAGGCAAGGGTCTGCATATGAGATGTATCTTCAGATGTTTTTTAAAATGCTGATTATCACTGCATTTCGTACAAATATAGGAAGCTTTTTCCACCATAAATCAGTGATAAAGCACAAGTTAGCAATCATGATTAGTGTGCAGTGGAATGTCACGATTGGTAAGAAGCAGATCCTAAGACTCTCCTGTATGCCAGTGTCAAGGTTTTGACTTGCAACTACTGGATGCCACGAAATTAAAGCCAGTAGTGGAGTTACATGGGCTTGCTTGGTTTGGTTGATAAAGCCTTGATCATACAAGAAAGATGCAAGCACACGATATATTACAGTAGTCAATTCATTGTATTGTTGCATATTAAGTCATAAAATGACATAAATATTGTATATACTCTAATTATATATAAATAACAAAGCCAAAATTTTGTGTATGGCTTTGAAATTTGTGTATACGAAACTGAAATATTAATCGTCTGTAGTAAACAATACTCCTAACCCTAATTTGTATTGAATTAAAATATTATCTTTTAAATTTTTTATTTAATCTTTTGCTTAATCCTATAGGGACTATGGTCATGAGAAATTTTCCCATGCCCATCCATGGTAGGTTTCAGTTGCTGGGCAGATACATCCAGGTGAGGACGCTAATCCATTGCTGGGCACTCACTCCCTCACACAGACTATATAGAGGCAATTTAGATTTAAACTTAAATCCAGGTTTTTGAACTGTGAGAGAAACGAGAACTTGGTCAAAAGGCACGCTGACACAGGGAAAGCATAGTAACTCTTTGAGGCGAAACACCTACGCCGTAATGTCTTAAAAAAAATTGTTGCTGTAAATTTTTAATTGCAATATCAGAAGTTCTAGTACCATATGGACCTTTTATACTACAGAAAATCTTAATGCTTTATCCTAAAATCAGAATTGTATACACAATTGGTGCACTTTCAAGAAATCCATATGTTGCGTGTTTGCCACTAAGCACTAAACAGCACTGTTAACCCTGCTTATCTGAAAAAAAGAAACAGGTATTGTAGCAGTTAGCAGTGCATGAAAGGAATCCTCTTTATAAGAGGCAGTTTTTTTTTTTTTTTTCCTGATCTTCCTGCCTTTTTTTCAAACTGCCCTTTTCATCCCTATATTGCTTCCTACCACACTGTCTTTTTTTTTTTTCTCTTCTCAGCCTTTTAAAGGGCAAAGTGTTCATAATTTGACAGCTGACAGGCCTATCAGCTCAAGGGCTATATGTAGTGGTTTTTAATTCTTTTACCTGCTGAAAGGCAGAGAAAGAATAAGGCTTCTTATAGAAAAAGATTGTAAGGTCAGTAATATTTACACAAAATAAAAACTCAGATCACTGGTAAAATTTTTTATCTTTTTGTACCATTTTTTTACAGCAGAAAATCAAAGAAGTCCAGAGTCCAAAGTGCAGTAAAAAGGCAGTCCTTATGCATCTCTGTGTAATGGATTAGAGGCCTAATTATAGCCAAGTAAAGTTTGTCTGTTACTCTGTTATATATTAAAAATGGAAATTGTACCAAAGGTTGAGAGAGAATTTGCAGCAATTTAAAAATTGGCAGCAAATGGACACTAATATGATGTCGACTCCCCTATTTGAACTTTATCTTGTGTCATATCAAATGTGAACATCATAAGCCATATACTGCTAAGTATAACCCATGTGGTATTCTCTCTTTTTTTTATTGATTGACATTTAAAATATAGGTCTGTGCATAATACATTACAGATGCAATTCATTTTTCATGCAATTCTTGGTTATATTTGTTAGCATCTGTGAACTTGTAAAAACTTTTGACAGGCCTGACGCATACACATGCTAGAACTAACATTTTCAATTAAACCATGCCTGAAAAAGAGGTATGTTTAGACATGTTTATCAATCAAGCACCAGCAGAAGAAGGCTTCTAATTTGATTATATCCTGCTATCATTTATTCTACTCAAAGTGGCACTGATGACACTGCGCTCTCACTAATGAATCGATCACGGAGTGAAAAATGTCATGTTGTGATGCCATTCGTAAAACAAGTCAAAAGGCTTTGTAAAAGCATAATTATCTTTAAGAGTCAAATTGTGTAAAAGTGCACTTCCAGTCAGGATTTTCTGCTGAATCCGGTCATCTTTGCAAAAAAGTGACTGGAAAAATGTCCTTTCACAAATTAGAATAAATCTGCTTGCAAACAAGCTAAATATGTTTATTTGTTAATTGTAAAAGGTATATTAAACGACCACAGCAACAATGATTTAGCAATAACAACACACCATACAACCACAGGCATACAGAATAAAATCGTGAAAATTCGATCCAGAGTTGATATGATGCAGGGGCAGCGTAGGCAACTGTGTTTTTTTTTGTATAAGTCTGGTTTTGTCCCGGGATTGTCACAATGTTTTCTACATTCGATTATTCAAATTAATATCAAAATATTAATTTACACATAATTCGTTGCTTCTTGGTGGGTTTTTATGAAAAAAGAAACTGCACTGTTAAAATAGCAAACCGCCAAATTCAGACCTCACCTGACTCCTAAAGGGAACAGCAAGTGACATGCTGATTGGTTTATTGCACAAAACACACAACAACAAAAAAAACACAAAGTTACGATAGCAAAGACACATTAACAGTCCAATCACATGCCCTATATATATTATTTCTTTTTGTTGCTTCATTTTATTTTTTAAAAAATGGTTTTGTTTTGTGGATTGATTTCACTTTTTTAGGTTTAATGAGGAACATTGAGTTTAGTTTTTATGTTTTCAAGTTTTTCTTTTAATGTTTGGTTAAAATGTCCTCCATGAACAAATTAAATTTAAAGTACAAAGTACCTGTACATTTAAGAGCTTATTTTATTCAGTTTGGTCTTCACTCAATGAACAGAATAAAAATGTAATTGATGAAATATGTAAATTTAAATCAAAGCATTTAAATTTGTTGCATATCTGATTATTAGTTTGGCTTTTGTTTTATAATCTGAATTAGTTAATATGTGGGGAAATGTTTGCTAAAAAAGCCTTTGCATATATATTTCCAGCTGCATTTCTCCTCATCATTCTGAGAGGTCAAACACAGGCAAGGCTGCCAGCAAGCCCGAGGCGAGTGTAACTTGCCAACTCTAGCACAGCTCAGTTCACCCGTAGTGTGGATACACAGAGCTTACTGTAAGTGCTATGCTAAGCACCTAGCACTCAAAACTTAGACATAAAAACTACATTTTATATAATAGTTTTTTTTAATGGATTCTCTTATTCCAGTACAATCTGTATTAAATAGACAGCGTTGCAATCTAACAGTGTTTAAATCTGTCATCACTCTGTTAGTTTCCATTTTGTGGCTTTTGTGGTGATTAGCACGTTCACCTCTCAGGGTTGGAGAGCCAGGTTCGTATCTTGATCTGGGTAGAGTTTTCAGGTCCTATGTCCGCATGGTTTTTCTACAAGCTTTCCGTGTCCCAGTCCCAAATTTTCCTCATTTAATTTGCCAAGCAATGGATTGGCGCCCTGTCCTGGGTGTATCTGCCCAGCGCCCTAAAAGTTCTTCTCGGGATGGGCTTAAGGAATCCCTCCACAACCCTAGTACCTGGTATAGGATTGAGCAAAAGGTAATAAGATAAGGCAAGATTTTGTCAAGTGCTAGATTCATTTGATCAGTAATCAGAGTTAAGCTGACTTTGCTGTTCTTAAGGATGATCCATGTTTGGCATTGAAATGTTCAGAAGATTCTTAAGAATGGTTTTGGTTTGACTTATACCACTGAACATAAATACAGAGTGCATAATGAAGAATTTTTAAATCAGGGAATTCCTTTAGGAACAGTTTGACTCAGTAGCTGCTAAAAGAGGAATCAGGGCTGACCTTTTTAGCCCACTGTCCCTCACCAGCAGAAACAGATGCTATAATTAAATGAATGGGGTAAAAACAAAAAGGGCATCATTTTATTAAATTTCACCAGATTTTTTTTTTCTAACCTGTAGGATAAGTGTACAAAGTATTTTAAAATAAACAAAAAAAATCTCTTTATGATATTCATGTTCCTCAAATTTCAACCACATGTGTTGGAAAATTAAAATAAATGTATTTATAGAAAGCAAAATCCTTAAAAAATCTGTTTTTTGGTGATGAATTGTAGTGTTTTTTTTTTTTTTTTAATTAACATTTATTGCTGAGAAATGGAATACAGGCTTAGTGCTTATCAGAAATCGGCTTGCTGGTTATCCATCCATCCATTATATTTCACTTTATCCTCGACTATGGTCGCGGGGGGTTCCCCATGCCCATCCAGTGGAGAACGTTTCAGGCGCTGGGCAGATACACCCAAGACAGGGCGCCTCTATCTATCACTGGGCACACACTCACTCACACAGGCACACTCTATATGGGGTAATTTGGAGAACTCAATTGACCTCGATCCATGTTTTTGGACTGTGGGAGGAAACTGGAGAACCCAGAGGAAACCTACACAGACAGAGGGAGAACATGGAAACTCCAACCAGATTGGGATTCGAACCGGGAATCCCACCGTGCCGCCCTGCTTTCTGGTTATATTAATTGATATTTCCATTTATAGTGTGTGCATTATTGTCAATAATGCTTTGGCTGGAGAACAACTCAGCCAATTAGATTTAAGTTCTGGATCTACTCGTTTTATGTTAATTTCTTATATTTTCTTGATAACTGCTTATCTTAATATCTGGTTTTTAAAAGGGGGGCAGATGTGAAAACATATGATCAGCAGCCTGAATTACACTTATCACTCTTCATTCACTTTTACTAGCATCTGCTGTGTGGGACATGACAGAAACTGACCAATGACCCTTTTTTATTCTAATATGTCCCATAATGTTTGCATACAGATGAGAACTGTCTGTTTGATCTCTTTGGTTTAATTAGTCTTTATATAGCCTCTTAGCATGAGCTAATATTTGATCATTTTACCTTTTTCAGGGCTGATGACACTTAGTTGTTAGCCCTGGAGTAATTACCTGTGTGTATAATTTTATGTTTCCCTGTTGAGCTCACACTCAATGCAGCTGCTCTTGCAGTAGAACCAGTGACATTTAAGTTCTCAGGTCATGCTTACTTTAGGAAACTCCATGTTATTTAGAAATGACTGCACTGTGCAATTTGGGTCAGATGTACCAGGTTTAGTAGTGTGCATTGTAATATCTGAGAAGAGATATGGGTAAAAGCATTGCTGTTCTGCTATACTCTGGGAAACTTTCTGTGTTTTCCAGTACATTAATTAATCCAGCCCATCATTCAGCTCAGTTAGTAAGTAGCATTTTCCGACATTCCAATTTGAAACTCAACCCAAGTGTTTATTAAGATCCTGGGTACAAGAACTAAGGAAGAGGAACAAGGTCCTTACTCTAAGGCATTACTTTGTTCTCCCAATGTCTTAGATAATTTTTTCCATAGTCTAAAAACATGTAAATGTATTACTTTGCACTAGGCACTTGTTACACTAAGCACTGTAAGTGTTTGTAAATGTGCTCGTTTCTGTACCTGAATTGTGATGGACTTGCGATCTTTCCAGGGTGTTTTTGTGACATTTCTTCAATAAGCACTGGGGTGGCTTCAGATCCCCATGATGCTGATCAGGAGAAGACCATAATTCATCAGAATTTGAATTACATTTCAGTTTTTTTGGTGGAATGCTGGAAATGAACATTAACCCCTCACTAAATCTGAAGGTTTTTACACCAACTTAGGAATTAGAATGAGGGCCAACATAGTACAGTACAAGCCATACAGTATATTTATATACATATATATCTGGTATTTTAGTGTAATCATACATATAGCACACAAAAAAAACGACATTTTTGTTATTAAACTAGGGCTAAATTCAGATAACTTGTATCCCTCTGTAATTGGTGCATATTATTATACAAAAGGTCACGCAAAAAGGTTAGAAAACTGCCAACAGATGTTGCTAACAGTATGCATGCTTTCTATCTATTAATGGCTCAGGTTGGGCGAAAAAAATAATGTGGGTTGTTCGTGCCGTGAGTGCTGTAGCTCATCTTCCACGGTCGTTCAGCACGCCTTTATAATCAGGAGCATCAGAGGTGAGCAGTGTGTGAGGTGTTTAAAGTGGAACAGCTCTGATTTGCAGATGTCAACATGACCAATGTGATGCACAATGGGATTTCTTATTGATCGCTGAAGCAGTGGATATCAGTAGCTGCTTGGTTGCAAGGTGTGGTGTTTTTTTGAATGCAAGGTTGGTGTGTGTGTGTGTGTTGGGAGGCTGCGACATGACTTATTAAGATGCACAGCACCATTCCCCCTCGGCTGCCTGGGTTTTAGCACTTTCACTGAGCTCCAGAATTATGATAGAATATTCTGGTTTCAGGAAGGAGCTCTGTAATGTGTGAAGGGCAAAGCACTGGTAGTCGGCGCAGGCCAAGAGCAGTCAGAGCATAATGGTGTGTAAGCATGTGTTCTGTTGGGGGATGTAGGGTTACACACCCTTTCTGGCTAATCCACTGGTCTTTAGTTATGGTAGTAATTTTATCTGCCTACAGATATAATAGTTAATTTAATTTTTTTTTTCATGCTGCAGATTTATTACAAAGAAAGTAAGGTCTGGCAAATTAAAATGATTCTGAGCTCTGTATAATTAATATAGCAGACAGAAATCAGGGTTGTAAATGTGTTTAATCTACAGCATGTGTACCTGAAAAATCAACTATATTTAATTTTATTTTTTGTTTATAATTTGAATGTTGAGGCCGACAGTTTGTCCAAATGCATTGTTCTTCTTAATTTGCTGTTTTTATTTATTTGTCAACACAAGACTATTACTAAACTGCTGTGATTAAATTAAAATGAAGCTTTTATCTGTTTAAGCAAAAGCAGAAGGGTTATCGATCATTTCTAATGGAAATATTTTTTGTATTACAGTAGTTTTCTTTTAAACTGATATTTTTTTAAACATTATCTGGCGTAATGTAACGTTTGCATGCTGGGAATTCAGGTTCGAATCTCAAAACTGGGTGGAGTTCACTCATATTTGTGTGTTATTTTTCTTTTGGTTCTTAGCTTAGATCCCACAGTTTAAAAACATAGATTCAAGATAAATTGGCTGCTCCAAATACTAATATGCTAATACTTTATAATGACTAGGCAGATGTATGCAACTATATTTTGAGAACACGTAAATTTGAGTGTTTAATTAAATATTTACATCTAACAGTTTGTTATACACAATAATACATTATTTAGCAATTGTATTATATACACAGCGGCACGGTGGCTTAGTGGTTAGCACGTTCGCCTCTCAGCGCTAGGGATTCCCGGTTCGAATCCCCATCTGGGTGGAGTTTCCATGTTCTCCCCGTGTCTGTGTGGGTTTCCTCCGGGTTCTCCGGTTTCCTCCCACAGTCCAAAAACATGGAACAAGTTAATTGAATTCTCAAAATTGCCCGCTATAGAGTGTGTCTGTGTGAGTGAGTGTGTGCCCAGCTATGGATTGGCACCCTGTCCTGGGTCTATCTGCCTAGCGCCCGAGATGTTCTCTCCTGGATGGGCATGGGGAACCCCACCGCGACCCTAATAGAGGATAAGCGGGAGATAATGAATGAATGAATTATATACACTGCCTTGATTCTTTTCTCAGTGTCGATATTATTACTTACACTTATCATATAAAAGCACTTTTTAGTTTTGCAATTATAGCCCCTAGACCATTTGTCTGTTCGTTAATACACAGAACCCCAATAGAGCAAGTAACATTTACATACATTTGGTATTTTTGCAGCATCCTAACTAGATGCTTGGAGTCAGAGTACAAAGTCAGCCCTGATATGTGGGGGTGAATTATTCTCGACACTTAAGTTACAATGGCATTGTGGTGATGTTTTGGTTTCTGTTTTTAAATACCACTCACTGAAAGTCCACTTACTGAAACATTTGTTCCACCTTCTAGATGTGAAATCGGTGACAGTAGCTCATTGCTACACAGTTTATTAGTCATCCTCTATATCAGTACTCACAGGATACCGCCTGCAGAATGCTGGTAGTAGGACATTTTTGGTTGACTGATTATTCTCAGTCTAGTGGTGATACTGGGGTGTTTAAAACTCTCAACACTCTCTAATTGACTTAAACCAGTGCAACTATAGTAACAGATCTGAGAATCTGAGAATCATCCACTTTAAAAATGCCTATCCTTACATCTGATCCTATAGGGGTTTTGAGCATTAAGCAACAGCGTTGCTTAAGGGAACTAATAAAGTACGTAAAGAGAAAAAAAATCATCAATTGTTGCCCTAGCAACACATTTTTGGAGTTTATGATTTTAATATTTACTTTAAATTCTGCCAAGCAAAAATAGATATTTACACGAAGCACATGAGCTTCAAGTTTCTGTGCAACCTTCTCTGTGAGCCACAGGTTTTAATTCCCCACCATCAAAAAGCACTAGTTTTAATAGATTTCCAGTCAGCAAAAAAGATCTCAAAGTGTTTCAATTTTTAAAATACATTTAGGCATGTTTCTTTTCCAGAAGACTGACTGTAAGGATATTTCCATGACTGAAGTTCTGTTGAGGCATTTTGAAAAAGGCTATTAAGCTGTTCTGATTTTAAAATTTGCCTGATGGTTGATTTGAACAGCAAAATGATAAACATGCCATTTGGCTTGTTCCTGGTATGAATTCTAATTTCTCCATCTGTGCTGAATATGTTTTCATCAAACTTTTTTTTTAAAATTATCCCTCAAAATGTGCACAACACCTTAATTATGAATGTTTATGCAAACGAACACACCAAAGACCAATAGTGTTGATAAGATGACAATTAATATAGCAGCACGTCTAATGGAGTCTTAGAAAGAATGAGTAGCCAAAGAGGAAAAAAAGAAGAGGAAACCTACATATCCACACATTAGAGATGTAGTTCAACTTTTGGTTCCTGAGGAAACATTTTCTTAAAGCAAACAGACCCAGTGTAAAATGGATTTATGTATTTCCATCTGTCAACTTCCTAAAGAGTATGGAGGGCTTTTTGTCCTTTGAAAGGCAAGTTGCCCAGCATCATGTGGTGAATCACTATAAGGAAGGACACAAGAGTGTTTATTGGAGTGTGGAGATTCGGCTGGCATATGTTTTTCCTGTGGGCATATCCAGGCAGCTGCCGTCAATGTCATTCTAAGTTTCTACAAATAAATATGACACAAGTCATTTAATGCCTGTGCTGTCAACACATGTTAATTTGAGAAAAATCAGAATGAGGCCAACGGAAAGATACGCTTTAGATATATAATGCTAAACAAAGTGTGTGTGTGTGTGTGTATGTAGAACTACTGTTATCATGAGTAAAATTTCACAGCAACATTTTTTTGGATAATCTTTCATTCATTCATTATCTTATGCCTAATCCACTACAATAGTCGCCGGAGGTTCCCACATGCCCATCCAGGGGAGAACGTTTCAGGTACTGGGTGGATACACCCAGGACAGGACACCAATATATCGCTGGGAACGATCACTCACACACACATACTCACACTCTATATGGGACACTTTAGAGTCTTCAATTTACCCTAAATACACATTTTTGGACTACGGGAGGAAACCAGAGAACCTGGAGCTCTATTCCTTTCTTCCAGGCAGTACTTAAGAATCTAGGATGGATAGAGGCTCCGTCTAGTGTCTCTGCTCATTAAGAACACATTTTCATTGAGGAGCAGTGTTGGGCACTGCATTACAGTAGTACCACTGTTCACTGAACCAATTATTAATTTATTCTATGCAGCTTATCTTAATTAGTGTCATGCAGAAACCTCTCAGTTGGGAAAATAATAGTTTGAAAGTCCATTTTAGTGTTGGCACACAAACGCACTCTCAAAAAAATCACATTTGGTATCCTAAATTCACCAAACTTTAAATAATTGATAAAAAATTTAAAGCAAAAGTAAAGCTGTTTCTATTTGTCACAAGCATCTGCGAACATAAAGACGTGGCCTGACCAGGCGCCTAATAGTACCCCCCCTGCTAGAAACAGCTCCCGAGGTTCCCAGACCAGCTGCCTGGTTCCTGTGGAACTCCCGGATAAGCTCAGGGTCCAGAATCCTGTGAGCCGGTACCCAAGAGCGTTCCTCGGGGCCATAACCCTCCCATGCCACCAGGTATTGGGTGCTACCCTGCACCTTCCTCATATCCAGTAACTGGATATGAGGAGTTGGGGGCAACTCCAACTTGTAGGTCACTGGGTTGATCCGCCTCAGGACCTTGAATGCCAATTTGCCTGGGGCAAATCCCTTGTGGATAAGAGCACCCGTTGGCCAGGATGCAGAGTGAGTGTGGGCTGCCGTTTGCGGTCAGCGAATTGCTTCATGGAGCGCAGGGCGGTGAGCAGTGACCTGCGGGCTTTAAGCCAGGCGCTCTGGCACCTGCGGACCTGGTCTCAAGCTGAGTGGACTGCCACCTCAGGTTCCTGATCGGGGGAAAAAGGGGAGGTGGATAGCCAAACTGGGCCACAAATGGTGACATCCCAAGTGACGCATGTTGCAGGGTGTTATGGCCAAATTCAGCCCAAATTAGCTTGTCCACCCAAAGTGATGGACTGCCTGTGGTCAGGCATCTCAGCATCTTGCTGAGATCCCGGATGACCCGCTCTGTCTGGCCGTTGGACTCTGGCTTACCGTTGTCCCCATAAGGTAACAAAATGACTGCCAAAACCGGCTAGCAAACTGTGGGCCCCTGTCTGACACCATGTCAAATGGAATGCCATGTGCTCTCACCACATGCTCCAGTATTACTTGGGCTGTCTGGGGGGCTGATGGTAGCTTGGGCAGGGGAATAAATTTGCACGCCTTGGAGAACCGGTCGACCACCACCAGTACCACCATAAATCCCCTGGATTTCGGTAACCCGGACACAAAATCCAGAGATATATGGGACCACGGCCAGGACGGTACAGGAAGTGGATGGAGGAGACTGTGAGGTCGTTCTCTGGGGCTCTTGCTGGCTGAGCAGACAGCACACGATCGAACGAGATTCTTTGACCTATTCCTCCAACTTAGGCCACCAAAAACGACGCCTAAGGAATGCGAGGGTCTTAGCAACCCCCGGGTGAGCCACAAATTGGGACAAATGGCCCCACTGAAACACCAGGTAGCGGACCGTCGATGGAACAAACAGTCGATCAGGGGGACCACTGCCTGGAATGGGTTCACCCACTTGAGCGCTCTTGACCACTTTTAAGATATCCCAAGTAACTGGCGCAAAAATCTGGGATAGTGGGAAGATGGGCTTGGGCTTTCCATCACTAGGCTCCACCTCAGCAAGGTCATGACATACTGACGGAACCCTGGTGAGGTCTGGTTTGGTAGCCTGGGGAATTTAACCTGAACCAGGCGCTGGTTTGGCTAGCAGACAAGCATCCACACAACTTGTTCCCCTTGAAAATATGGTTCCTGTGGACCAATCAATCTGGGGGTTGTGCTTACATAGCCACGGGAATCCCAATATTATTCATATTCGTGGCATCTGGGTGATGAAAAATGAGATGAGTGAGAGGCTGAGTTGCTGTGGTGACTGGGCCCCCGGCAACCGGCTGACCATCCATCCAACAATGGGAAGTTCTGGGTATATCTTGGTCATAGGGATCCCTAGACGACGGGCTAATGTACAATCAATGAAATTATCTGCTGCCCCGGAATCTACACAACAGTGGATCTACAGCTGTCTATCTCCCCAATCCAGGGACCCTTGCTGGGGAAAGAATCCATGCTTACCCACCGTTTCCCCTTACGGCGGGCGAGCTAGTGGTTTGACTGGTCCCGGAACGGTGAGGGTCTCGTTCTACTCCCAGGTCACCCCTAACTGCATGGGCTCGGTCATGGCTGGAGGCTTCGGGCCCACCTCGGAAGACCCACGAGAGAGCCCACCAACACGAGAGTTATGCTTCTCGCGAGCCCTGTCACATAGGTGCAAGTCCACCCTCAAGGATAAGGTGTAAACAGCACTGATGGACGAAGGATTTCGCGGGTGGCTAACTCGTCTTTGAGGCGTTCAGAAAGCCCCTCCAGGTAGAGCCTAATAAGTGCCTCCTCGCCTCACCCACAGTTAGCTGCCAGAGTGAGGAAGGCGATAGTGTAATTAGCTACCATGCTTGAACCCTGACTGAGGCGAGCTAGCTGGACACCATGGCTTCTGAGAATGGTAAAAGGCCTCCCGCAGGGCTTTAGGGAATGACTCATATGTGGTGCACTCTGGAGCATCCTTTTCCCACAGTGGAGTTGCCCAATCTGGCGTTTAACCTGACAAGTGAAATAAGATGGGCCACCTTGGAGTGCTCTGTGGGAAAACGGGTGGGCTGCTGTTCAAAGAGGAGGCTTACCTGGAGAAGGAACCCCCGACAGCGCTGGGGTTCTCCCTGAAAGCGTTCAGGGGAGGCAATGGGGGTGTCGGCAACTCGAATACCTGCCAGCGCGTTGCTTAACTGGGTAACCTCAGCCAGCCACTGGTCCAGGTTAGAGGGAGCCATTTCATGGCGCCCGACGGTCACCCCCTGGAGCCTCACGGCTTCAGTCACTGGCATTTGCTCTGCGGGGTCCATTTTAAAGTGGCCGCGTACGGTCACGATCTGTGCAGATCAAAAAATAAGGAAAGAGGTTGGACACCCAGTTGCAGAGCAAGGAGGCTTCACTTTATTAATATTTAGGCAGCACAGGGAAAAACTCCTATTTGGAGCAATAACCGGGTGAGGAAACGGGGGGGCGACCGCTGAAGAGAGCCGGGCCTGCTGAGGAGCTCTGTCGATGCCTAGGACGCTGATCCAATCCTCGACCACTAAAACAGAAACTTAAACATAAAACATACGGCTCACTGGCAAGTATGCCACACAAGGGCTTGCGCTTACTGCGTAACAATTGATCCTGACTGCCAGAAAAGGAAAAAAAAAAGCAAACAAACAAAACCACTGTCCCTTTGTGGTCCTAGTTACCTCAAGTTGTTACCATCTTGAACCCCACCGATCTACGAATCCCCGGGGGGTACCTGTGTCCCTAACTGGGCAGCCAGGATCCTGCAAAAGAGAAGCAGAAAGAGAAAACACAAACTCAAAAGCACATGTCTGACTCACTACTGTGGAAAACAAAACGTGGCCTTGCCTGGGTTAAGAGCAGGGGGAGATATATATATATATATATATATATATATATATATATATATATATATATAAAGGCTCAACCCAGGGGAGGCCAACGATTACTAATTGCGTCTCCTAGGCAGCGTTTTCTGATTGGTGGAACAATTAGTGCACTGCTTAGAAGATGAAGCCAGCATTTCTTGGCTGCCGCCATTTTGTGAGGCAAGATGGCACCCTTGCTGGGAGTCAGGCTTCAAAATAGAAGTCCCGATGGTTGACACTATACTCTATACCATAATCACCAAGTTAGGATACTTATAATTCACTATAATTTACACTGTAATCTAGAAGTGTCTAACTCCAATAAAATGACAAGTAGTTTTATTGATATAAATGATATTGTATTTTAAAGTATATAACATATGTGCATAATTTACATTAATCGTCCTTTCCAGCTGGAAGATTTTGAGTTGGAATTCCCTAGTTGAGCAGACGGTGTCCTTTACTTTAAATGGGTTTTTCTGTGGCTGCAGTCTGTTCTGGATGTTTTCAGACTTTTGACATGTAAAAGGCTCAAGCATTGTCTACTGTGTACCCATCAACATACAGCTGTATCAATTAACAAACAAATACATTTGTGTTTACAACATAAATCTTTTAAATGATTACATTCTTAAAATCAGTATAAATTATACTGCATTTCTAGACTGTACATGGAAGGTCCTTTACTTTGGAACAGCTTTCAGTGGCATAGTGGCAGAAAAATGCCACCTACCATGCCTTCAGCGCCTGACTAATATAATTTCTGTATTCTGTAATCTAGGCCAT
Source organism: Corydoras maculifer (assembly GCA_019802435.1). Classification (NCBI taxonomy): domain Eukaryota; kingdom Metazoa; phylum Chordata; class Actinopteri; order Siluriformes; family Callichthyidae; genus Corydoras; species Corydoras maculifer. The sequence continues at coordinate 1,124,244 of JAFMOD010000537.1, read as the reverse complement.
GTTGCTGAGTGACTCAGGGAATTTGTATTTTGTATCACATTATATATGCCCCAATAACACAGAAAGCCATGGACAATAGCTTTGAAGTATCCAAATGAGTTGTAGTGAAGATTTATGTGGAAGACTGTTTTTTATTTCTCTGCATCACTCACGACATTGTTTTAACACCAGTTATAGAGCAACATCGTGTTTACTTTGATTTAGAAAAACCATGGGGGGTTGATTAAAAGCCACTCTCAGGTGGACCAGTCAAATTGAGAGTTCGAACCCAGGTATTGCATGTGGCATGCATTCTTCTAGTCTGACAGACAGACTCCAAATCAACTGGAGGCAAATTAAGCAATCAGAATAAAATAGACAAAATGTAGAAACGAAGTGTAAAGCTGCCATTAATGGGACAGAACCACGAAGGTGGAGCCTATTTGCATATTCTGGGTGTCTGTAGAGCCTTGAGAGCTGCGAGCTTGATTAAAATGCAGATGCATAGCTGAGCAGAGAAAGCTGTTCAGATTGAGATGGGAGGACGGCTGGGAGGGAACAATGAAATGAAGGGAGGGAAAGGTGAAGGGATAGGCCACATCAGTGGGTAATGGAATTTCAAGCAGATATGGTTTGTTGCTCTTGCATAGCATCCAGAGATCTATATTTATGCAAGATGTGTGATAAAAGTCATCTTTTAGCCTTCCCATTCCCTTCTTTGGCTAGCTGTCTTTATCCAGGTTGGTACATCAATCAATGTAGCAACATTAGTGTTACATTATAACACTATTCACATTATACCACTAAGATGCCATTCACATTTATGTCACAATACTCTTATCAGTGTTCATCAGACTAAACAGATATAAATATAGGGATGTATTAAAACAAATACACATTTTATTTTGATGTTTCAAGTTCTGAGGGGTAATACTTTATTATCCAACATCTCAGTTACCAAAACAGTTAATTTGTAAATTATTATTATTTTTTGCTTAGGTTTCTTTTTAGCTTGTGAAGGACACGTGGTTTCTTATAGTAGGAAGTTTATAAATTTTTGTGTACTCGTTTTAATACTAGGGATTTCACAAGTAGATGAATAATGTCACGGTTTGTTTTGGTCACGTGGTGTGGGTTGGATTATGTGTTCATGCCCCTGTAATCACGAGCACCTGGGTCTCATCATGATTGTCTACTTATACCCTGCACTACCTGTCTCTCACCGCCAGTTTGTGTTGTGCCACGCCTGTGCTAAGCCCTGACACTACTAGCTCCCGTTCCTGCCTTGCGTCCCTCGCCTGAGTTCCTAGCACCTTGTCGCTTTGTCTCTCTGTGTGTTTTGTGTGTGCAGTTCATCGTCCCGCCGCCTTCACTCCGTCAAGTCCCCTTCACGCCGTCCCCTGGATTTGGAACACGACCCGCATTGACGTCATCACCCACCGCCTCGTGTATTCCTTCATCCAGTGTCTGTGCTCCCCGTGCTGTTTCCCTACTGTGGTCAATAAACGTTGGTTCTGTTTGTACCTCCGTCTCCAGCACTCGTCACTCCGAGTAGCGAATCCGCCTCGCCCGGTCATAGACCGTAACAGAATATAGTATGCTAGACCCGTTTTACATGCTGAAAATAGAATTAATTGGGAATTTTCATTGTAAACCTATGCTTATGTAATCATAAATAATAACAATACCAGTCAATTTTGGACACGCCTTCTCTTTGCTCCTCTTATTGCCCATGTTATCTGTTCCACTTGTCGTAAAGATGGACTTTGTCGTTCTACAATTACAGACTGTAGAAAATCTGTTCGAGGACTACGGTACATACTGTGTTAGTCTCTTTTACTCTGTTCTCTAATGGTCAGGACCCCAATAATAGCACCACAGAGCAGGTATTATTTGGCTAGTACATTATTCCTATCCCAGTAGTGTCACAGAGGTGTTTGAATGAAGCTACAGCAGCACTGCTGCACTAAAACCCCCTCACTGCATCAGTGTCACTGTTGAACTGACAACAAACAATTCACTACCCATATTATACCTGTTCTGTGACAAATAGAGAACAGAGAACCAATAGGGACTTTTTTTTTTGAGACTGACAGACTTTTGTTCATCTGTTTTATCCAACAGATCACAGGGATACAATGAATTACTCAACACTGTGGCAATTCATTGTATCCCTGTGATCTGTTGGATAACTCCAAACTATGCAACCAGCAAGCATTTTGCGAGTGCGTTCCTGTGAAGAACAGTACTTTGGAAGACATGTTTACAATGCTGTTCAATGACAGGAGGTAGTCTGCAAACAATTACTAATTAATACAATAAACATATCAATGCATTGCCATTGGGGCACATGTACAATTTGTTTTCTGACATTGTGTGCTGGCTCCATCACACCACTTGCACTTTATAACTTGTGTATAAAATTTATGAAATTCAAGGGAACAGCTTCATCTAAAAAAAACTAAAACTAAAAAAGGTAAACTTTGTGTTTCATTTTAGCTGTCACTTGTTACAAACAAACAGACCACTTGACGGTAGGTAGAAAAGGGACCAGAATCTATGTCCATCTAAACTAAATTTTTCAAATAGCTGAGCAGCTGAGCTTCATCAGTAATCAGTCTGGGAAAAACTGACGCTCTGTGTCGATCAGCTGTCAGACCACATGAGCCAAACCCAGAAGAGGCACCAATTTCTTTCCAGGATGACTAGGTAAGCCCGAAGCTGTCAGCTTGACAGGAACCTTCAGGTTCCATATATCAGCTTGTAAATGATGCGAAATGCATTGAAAGAGGAGAGAGCAATCAAATCAAATGCTTTTCCCCAGTTTTCTTGCATAAAGCAGTTCAGGGGTGAGACCCTAGTTAGCTAGAGACATCTTGTTCGTTTTGGCTAACGAGCTGGCTTTGATTAAAGGCTTCAGACGGATCTGATTGCAGATCAGAAAAGGCGAGAAGAGCCTGCAGCAAGGTGTGAGATCTGTCGCAGCATGAGAATCCTAATGAGCCACCATCACCTGCGATCTCACCCACACTGAGAAACGATGCTGATTCACAGATAGCCACATTAATACCTTCACTGAAACTTGTGAAGAAACTTGGGGCATTATATAATGCATACCAGTGATTCTGGTTTGGGAATCAAATTTAACTTTGTAGATGGAAATTGTGCTATTTTAGTTTAAAAAGTTAAAGAATTATTAAACCATTAAAGAAAATCTGTGAAAGGCAAAAATGAACTTATTTTAACTCTTAACCCTTATCTAATTATATTTGATTGTGTCCTCTGCTAGGGTCATTGCAGGGAGAACATTTCGGGCGCTGGGCAGATACACCCAGGACAGGGCGCCAATCTATCACTGGGCACACACTCACACACACACAGACACGCACACAAACACACTCTACATGGGGCAATTTGGAGAACTCAATTGACTTGATCCATGTTTTTGGACTGTGAGAGGAAACAGGAGAACCCAAAGAAAACCCACGCGGACACGTAGAGAACATGGGATTCCCAGTTCAAATCCCCATCTGGGTGGAGTTTCCTAGTGCAGAGAGGCGAACGTGCTGACCACTAAGCCACCCATATATATATATATATATATATATACACACACACTGTGGGAGGAAATCAGTGAACCCTGAGGAACATGGAAGAAACATAGAAACTCCACCCAGATCGGGATTTGTATAATTTATTTATATATATATATATATATATATATATATATATATATATATATATATATATATATTAATTATACAAATCCAGATCTGGGTGGAGTTTCTATGTTTCTTCCATGTTCCTCAGGGTTTACTGATTTCCTCCCACAGTGGACTTAAAATGTTCCTCCAAACATGGACTTAAAGTAAATTCACTGCTCTAAATTGTCCATATCTAAGCTGCCTCTATATTTTGTGTGTGTGTAAGTGTGTCCCCAGTGATGGACTGGCACCCTATTCTGGGTGTATCTGCCCAGTGCCCAAAAACATTAACCCCAAACCCCCCTGAAACCCTAGTAGAGTAAAGACTGGATGATGATAATAAGATGATGATATAAGGTCATTAAGACCTTACCTGTAATGTGACATTCCTGGCAAGTGTGTTGTGTTTTTTTTTTTTTTTTTATTTTATTTGCCACAAACACTGTAAATGTAATTTATGAACTCTCTGGTCCTTGTTTTCAGACTTTTTATGATCTTGTGATGTTCTGTGGATGAATCCCAAACAGACAGTGAAATAAAAAACGAGCTATAGCTAGACAATTATCCTATACTAACGATTCTCCACGTGAGTCATCCTTGAGGAAAAGTGACATGCATACCTAATTAAAAGGGGTATTTATCATGATCAGGTCAAACCCCACACCCGCAGTGTTGACTTACCATAATTGGACAATATTTTGCTTAACTCTGTGGTATCCAGTAGTCATACTGATCAACTGAAAATCATGCTCTGTTCAGTTTTAAGCCTGTAATGTAGTATTTTTTTATTTTAAATTACAAGGCAGCTTTTGTAATCTTCTCTGTGGTGATGTGACCATACATTTTATACCTGAGCCGTGCCTGCCAGTAATTTCCATTTAAAGTTTCGATTGTGGACTAATATCTACAATCAGTAGCATGACAGAATTGGTAGATATTCTCATGCAGTAATGCTTAGGTTTTACATGGTGAAAATAGTGTAACCAGACCTAAACAGAGGTCTGGGATTGAATCTAAATGGATTAAAGAACAGCCACCTGGGAGAAATGCAATATGCCATTCAGGACACATCCAACCTGCAATGAAAACACAGACCTTGAACTTGGTTGCTGTTGAAAATCTCAAATAATATCCCGTCTCGAAGTACGACTAGAGGATGAATCTTGAATGAAGCCACAGAATTGTGAGGCCCTTAAAAATGAAGCTGATAAACCCTCTGAAGCTAAGATACTTTTAAAGGCCTAAAATGGGATTAAAAGCCTCGCGCTTTTCCCTAGTTCTCTGTGCTGCATCCAAAGCCCTACAGCAATTTGGTGGCACACTTGTGTTTAAGTAATAACACTTTTCATTGCCAGTCACAGCTTAGAGTTCAACTAATGGACCTTCTCATCCAATCAGCTAGTCTCAGTTCATCTGTTATAATTAATTCTTTACTTTCCATTAGTGCCAAAGAAAAGTTCGATGGCAGATGTAGTGCCATGAGTGAAGCCTTGTTCATGTTGATAGCCTATTTCTTCTGAAAGGGTTTTCTCAAGGTTGTAGATGTAAAGATGTAGATTTCCCATATTGTCTCTACATCTTGCCAAGCTGGCTTAGGCTTCAGCCACCTGCTCAACTTGCTTGATATCGGCACATTTGTGCCAAGAAGGAGTTGCCCTTACTGCTGTTCCAGCATGCATCCCAGCAAACCTTGCCAATCTGGAGGCTCTGTGTCCACTTTGGTTTGAAGATAATGAGGGTTGAAATGCTTTTGGCATTTTAAATCAATGCCCATAAGTCACACATGCAGACATCCTTGGCTATCTTGGATATCTCATGCATGTGCACACATTTCAGCACATATGTTTTAAAATGTGGTTTGTTTTCTCCTGCTTGGCCCATGCGGTTTATTATTTAAAAAACTATAATGTTAAGTCTTATAGCAGTTCACTAGTTTTTCAGCAGACACAACAGGAAATCACTGACGGGTGAAAATGAATGACATTGTTACTTTTGTTTTATTATCATGTTGTATTTGATATTGGCACTCCCAGATATTGGCAGCTCCACAATCAGGCCTCTACAACTAATTCAAAACTCTGCAGCCCGACTTGTATTCAACCAGCCTAAGCGAACTCATGTCACTCCACTACTCATTTCTCTCCATTAGCTCCCTGTAGCTGCTCGCATTCAGTACAAGTCACTGACTCTGGCTTATAGGACCAATTCTGGACCTCTTACCTTAACTCTATCTTTTCAAAATACACTCCGACTCGTTCCGCACCGAGGAGCTAATTCTCACACGTGAGGAGCTAATTCTCTCACAGTGGCGTTCACCATTGCAAAATGGTAGAACGATCTTCCCAACTCTGTCCGTACGGCAGGGTCACTTGACATTTTTAAGAAACTACTGAAGACGTATATTTTTAAGAAATACCTGTTGTAGAAAAAAGGGGGGGGGGGGTGTAGGATCAGATAATGATCTGGTTGATAATTCTACAGTGTAGCTGGTTTTCTTCATAACTACTGACTTGTGGTGTTCTCATTTGTAAGACGCTTTGGAAAAAAAAGGCTGCTAAATGACTAAATGTAATTTATTTTCAACAGTCAGTTCTTAAAGTTAATTTGATTGAAGCAGAAAAATGAGAAACTAAAAAATTTGAACAAATCCTACTAGCACTGAATATTTGACGGCTAGATGACTGGGCCCGTGCACATTCAAAAGTTTTTCTACTAGCTTAATGCTTGTGGGGATGTTCGATCTTACAAAATAAGTGTTGTAGCTAGTCATAGGCTTGTGCATAGGGGAACCAACCTTGTGACCTGAAGTTCCCCGGTTCGGTTCACAGTCACACCAAGTACTATGGCTGAAGTGCGCTTGGGCAATGCACCTAACCACAAATGATATCCGGGCACTGTGTACAGGGCTGCCCAACACTCCAGGCACTCACTTCATCGTATGCATATGTGTATGTTTTACTGCACAGGTGGTTTAATTGTGGAGGACAAATTTATGTTTGCAAGCACAGTAGGCAAAATAGATCATTAGCACCACTAGATGAAAATGTGAATGCTGATTATAACAGAAAAGTAGCAGCTTGGACACAAACAAAATAGCCATGCTATCTTTTGTTCATCATCGAAAATCCCATAATCAATACTGGAATTTTAAGCAATAAAAGAAGTTGACCTGATCTTACTAATGAAATGAATCTTTTTCTTTTTTTTTTACATTTTATAGATGAACATGTGGGCATCAGTAATCAGCGATTTAAAATGGACCCGTGTACTACGACAGGAGAGCAAGGCTGTAGAGACAGGGTGATCGGTAATGTGCTGGTGAAAATCTTGAGTTCAAGCAATTACTACTTTAATAAAACTGTTGCAGAGAAAACAGTTGTTTTCAGAATGATTGCACATGGCATATTTAAATAAGTCAGCATTTTTGACACAAGATGATGGAATTGTTACTTTTTCATTATATTGCAACATCTTAAAACAGTCATGTGGATTGTTCACACTACTGTGATCAGTGACGTCAAATGGTTGAAACTGGGATATCTGCTTCTATTTGTCACCAGTCTGCAAACATTTCATTTTATTATCTTCCGCTTAATCCTATACTAGGGTCCCGAAAGGTTCCCATTGCCCACTCAGGGGAGAATGTTTCAAGGCCTAGGGCAGGACCCAGGACAGGGCCAATCCATTGCATGGCACTCACTTACACAGACACACACCCACACACACAATATATAGGGCCATTATAGAGCAGCCTTTAAATTCATCTGAAATGCATCTTTTTTGACTGTGGGAGGAAACTGGAAAACCCAGAGAAAACCCAGATTGGTAATCAAACCTGGATCCCCAGCACTTGAAGGCCAACATGCTAACCACTAAGCCACCATACCACCCGGTCTGCAAATATGACCACTAAAATGAGTTTGGAAAAATTGTAAACTTTTTTCATATAAACCATTGTACAAAGATAAAATGTTTTAAAATGTGGTTTACATAAAAACTGGGAAACATGTAAACCACTAAATACAGTACAGTATATATCTAGCTAAAAATCTGAGGCCATGGTTCTCAGTTGGAAAAGGGTAGAGAGTCCTCTTTGGGTCAGGGATCAGATCTTGCCTCAGGTGGAGGAGTTTAAGTATCTCGGGGTCTTGTTCACGAGTGATGGTAAGATGGAGCGTGAGATTGCGAATACAAGCGGCCGAAATGGGTTTTTTCCGCAGGGTGGCTGGGCTCTCCCTTAGAGATAGAGTGAGAAGCTCGGTCATCCGGGAGAGACTCGGAGTGGAGCCGCTACTCCTCCGCATCGAAAGGAGCCAGTTGAGGTGGTTTGGGCATCTGGTAAGGATGCCTCGTGGGCGCCTTCCTAGGGAGGTGTTCCAGGCAAGTCCGGCTGGAAGGAGACCCCGGGGAAGACCCAGGACACGCTGGAGGGATTATCTCTCAGCTGGTCCGGGAACGCCTTAGGGTTCCCCCAGTCGAGCTGGTGGAGGTGGCTGGGGCGAGGGAGGTCTGGGTCTCCCTACTTCGGTTGCTGCCCCTGTGACCCGAACCCCGGATAAGCGGAAGATAATGGATGGATGGATATATCTAGCTACTATATATATATATATATATATATATATATATATATATATATATATAT
>JAFMOD010000537.1:1101413-1115773 GCA_019802435.1 Corydoras maculifer | reverse complement strand
CAATTGGTTGCACTCAGGGAAAAGGGGGCTGAATAATTTTGCACATCGCACTTTTCAGTTTTTTATTTGTAAAAAAATTGTTGATTCATGTATAACTTTCATTCCACTTCACAATTGTATACCACTTTGTGTTGGTCTTTCACATTAAATTCCAGTGAAATATATTTGTTTGTGGTTGTAATGTGACAAAATATGGCAAAGTTCAAGGGGTATGAATACTTTTGCAACCCACTGTATGTGTATGTATATATGTATATACTATATATACTAGCACAACTAGTGGATCCATTTTTATTTATTTATTTATTTTTTGCTCAGCCTTTCAGCCAAAATAAAAGGGATTACCTTTAGGCCATGCTATTATTTTTGGTGAAGGTAGACATGCATCATGTTCAGAAGGATGCATTTACTTTTCTAAAAGTCTCCGGGAATATAAAGCAGGACTTGTTTCTGTGAAAGGTCTACTTCAAACATTTGAAAGTTCTTGTTAATTTGCTGGTAATGCTTTAGGTGGTAATTGGGATACAAACAGTTGCTGTATTATTCAGAAGAGGCAAACATGCACAATGCAAGTGGTTCTTATCCAGACACACACTCATCTGAAATGTCAGCGTTGTGAGGCCACTTATTTCTTGGAAGCTAGCCGAGATCATGCATTCTTGTTTATGTCTCTCGCCTTAATGCTCTTTATTCACAGGATGTACCTGATTATTTGGATGCTTGCCATCTTGGCTTAAATTTCACAATTTTCCTGTAGATGAAGGGCTGAAAATGAGCAGGTGTGATGGCAAGTCTAATACAGGTTTCAACAGATGTTTTGAGGGCTACGGGAGAAGAAGAAAGAAGATATGAGCAGCTAAAACTGCTCTAAAGCAGACCACACTAAATAAATGAATTTACTTGCAAGGTCATCTATATAGCTACATCCTTAGCATCCACTTACTCTGAATCAAGACTGAATTGATGGACTATGGGGTCTCTGTGATGACCACTGATTGCAGATTTAAAGCCGTAGATGGCTAAATCATTGCTTGAGGTGTTTTGTACTGCAATTAAGGTACAATTGCAATAAAAATTAGTCAGGGATTAACTGTGTAGTCTGAATAAGGGTTTTCCTGGCATAATGACTCATTTCCTTCAATTTGACTCAATTCGTAACAAAATCAAACTTAGGTTAAATAAATGGATTTGAATTAGTAACATTATTTATAGTGTATGTATGTGTATGTATATGTATATACAACAAAATATATTTGGACAACAAACTTTTGTGTTTTGCTGTTTGCCTCATGGTGGTTCTTTGCAAAATGTTTGAAGGCAAAATGTTGGGGAAGAGGTTAATTGAACTGTCAAATTCACATTCATGCCAGCAGTAAAAGTTGTTGCATAGCTGGTTCGATGTCTGTGTAAATCTAAAAGCTAACATCACTGATTATTTAAAAATCACTTTAAAACTATGTTGAAACAACATTTTAATTAGGTTCAACTTGAGCCACTGTTTAAAATATAATAAACAGAAGTAAACATACAAAAAATATTAAGTGTATTTGGCAGTCTATAAAATAACTAAACTTTAAAAATGCTTGTGTATTAGTACAATACTTTGTGTCTATTGGCCTGACAGGGAAACAGAGCTGAGAAGGATATACAGCAGGACACAATGATGAAGAATGCAGATGAAAATGTGAAACCATGCCTAAGAAATAGAGAAGTGTGATGGTTTTGAATAAGGTTGATGTGTAGAACTGCAATAAATACAAATAGATAAAATTGATCAGCCTCAGCATGAAGATCTGGGGAAAAAGGAGAAAACATAGGATGAGAAAAGATGTTAAGATTTGTAAGAAGCAGCATGGTTTCATGCTAGCAAAATATACCAAGAATATTGCTTAAGAATATTGATGAAAAACAATAGAGAAGACCAGAAGAAACAGCACTGTTTGTAAATCTAGAGAAATCTTCTGATAGTGTGGAGCTGGTGTACTGTATAAGGAAATTTGAAGAAGCAAAGTAGTATCTTGGGGGTGATGAAGGATATGTATAAGAACATTGTGACAATGGTGAAATACCCTGTAGGAATGACAGATGGGTTTAAAATGAATTTTAAAGAAATTAGATAAGGTTAATATTTCGGTTAATTATAATGTTAGATAGCTAAAAAAAAAGGGTGGCAGGGTGGAGTGGATGGCGTAAAGCAAAAAAAGAAAAAAAAACAAAAAGCAAGTTGGGGTTGTGACTACATAATGACCTGTCCTATAATTTTCCACATATATAACATCACATTACAATGAAAAGATTTATGCTTGGTCAGCCATTAAGCATTCTGCGTCATGCCACTACATTGAGAATAGAGGCATGACATAGAGTTGTTTCACATTTAAAGCCAGGAACATTTTCTTACTTTATAAAATTGCTCCATATAGAGTGTGTCTGTGTGAGTGAGTGTGTGCCCAGCAACGAATTGGCGTCCTGTCCTGGGTCTATCTGCCCAGCGCCCGAGACGTTCTCCCCTGGATGGGCATGGGGAACCCCACCGCGACCCTAATAGAGGATAAAGCGGGAGATAATGAATGAACATTTTCTTGCTAGTCTTAAAACCAAAGTCTGCAGTTTAATACAGATACTTTGCTGAGTTGTGATGAAATTCAATAGGGCAATTACACATACAGAGCCACACAATTATGGAGCATTGCAGTTCCATTTGGTTCTAATTAGTGACCTTGTTCAGCTATTGATTTGCAAGCCACATACAGATGGACTGGGACTATTACATGTCTTGTCGATCTGTAGTTTATTTTCTTTATCGTTTGTTCTTTTTTTTTTTCTCCCGCCGACTGTCTCTAAGATTTAGATCTCATTAAAATCTGTAATGCGACACCCGCGGCCAGATTTTTTTTTCTCTTGTCATGAAGCCACAGCTGTTTAGCTGTGCACTTTGCACTTTACCTGCAATTCATTTCACCTGCAGGTGCACTGAAGCCAATTATTATTTCCAGCGCTTTAAAAGTGCAGAGTGTCAGTGCTGGGACATTGAAAACTATACATTCAGTTTCTGTTACATCTAATGTGTCCCTTTCCACTGAGCTTTTCAGTTTTATATGAATTTTGGAATCATTTTTCTAGAAGATCAAAACGTAGGAGAGTCCTAGGTATATTAAGGCATGTACTGGAATAGACCCACGGAGTTGTGATGTGGTAGCTAGCACTAAGATATTAGTAAAGCTTCGAACTCATGTAAATTGCAAGGTCGACTCTCAGTGGATCAGACTTGTTTGTCCAGCATATCCCACTGATGATTAATTGGATTGGTCTGGGGAACTGGGGAAGGGCAAATCAACACAATAGCCATCAGGGTATATTGTTTCCATGAGAGAGTATACAGGTCTGCAATAATTCTTAGGTCGGTGGCACATGTCAAAGCAAAATACACGAATCGGAGGACCCAGAGTTCCCCAGCAGAACATTGGACAATGCACCACACTGCGTCTGCCAGCTTACCTTATTCCCATAGTGTGTCCTGGGACCATATGTTCCCTAGGTGATGCAAAATACAAATGTACTCTGTTAGCCACATGATAAAAAAAGCATGATTGATCAGACCAGGCCACCTTCTTTTATTGCTTTATAGCCTATATCTGATGCTAACATGCCCATTGAGTATTTGACAGTGGACAGGGTTCAGCATGGGTACCTTGACGGGTCTGATGCTATATGCATCAAACTGCCATTCAGTGAGTATTCTGTGAACTTTCTAGCCTTTGCTCCTTTAGTACATCAATGGGTCTGGGCTGACCCTTTCGCCAGCTTACCTCTAATCCTTCCTTGGGCCACCTTTGATAGATGCTGACACCACAGTTGAAGAACACTTCACAAGAACTGATTCACACTGGTGGAACTCAAATATGTTCACTTTCTGCCTAAAATATCCCACTCAATAAGAAGTGGTCAATGAGACCATGATCATATTGTTATATTCTGGTTACCTTAAAGGCAAACATTCAAACAGCATATTTTTGAGGATTGTATTTATGCATAAATAATTAAACATTTCTCCTATGATCAAAATCCTTTGATTTACAGAGAAAGTGGATAAATCGGGTACCAAACCTGATCTCATTTATTGTCTCTCCTCATTCTGGAGCAACATCAAACAGTCGTGGCATGACAGTCACTTTTAAAAAATCCTGCAAGCATGTGTCGCTTAACCTGACCGCAGCCTAATGCCATTCACCTTGAGTTTGGCTGCTTTTTTTCCTAGAGTTTACACTGATATAATACACGTCGTAAGAGTTTTATGCAATCGCTTGGTTTGAAGCCCGCGGGACATGAACATCCAAGTCGGTGTTGTGAGTAGTGAATGATGAAATTGTGACTTTTATTTGATTTTTCAGGTGCAACTCATTGCCTTGCAAATGGTGCAATCATTTCATTAGATCCCCGAAGAACGCAAGTGTCTCCAGTACATTTGTATATGCCTTGCTTGATTTATGGCTCTACTTTAAACCTTACCTCTAATGGTTCCACGCGGAATGTTTGGTTTCTTTTTTTCTTTTTTCCTGGCAGGATCTTTGATTATAAAAATGACTGAGGAGTGAGATTTAAAGGGTACATGGCTTTTCTTTCTTAAATATTTTTTTTTTACAGAATCAGACACTAACACTAATAATAGTTGTTAGTTCAATTATAAATGCATCTTGTTAACTCTAAAAACACACTCTCACATTTAATGGATTATGAACATTTTCTTTTCTTTTTTTCCCTGCTTTAATTTTAATAATTCTTTTACTTATTTGTAGACATATTTTTCTTAGGGGACCGATGGATTGGTGATATTATTATTTGTCATTAGTGTAGATCTGATGCAGCTGTGTGTCTTCTGTTTGTGTGTTTCCCATTGAAATGTCATGTCACGTGCTGTGGCTTTTCTTTCACCCGATGTCTTCTGCATTAAAGACTACTTTTGAACCACCTCCAGCTGCAACATCGGCATCATAAGAAAACTTGATTTACGGCATGTCGGTATGTCGTTGCTATCGTGAAAATGTGAGAATTTACCCAAGGCTCAAATGCATTTTACCAATTCTATTAATTTTCAAGGGTGTATTTTGGGCACAACGTGCAAAAAACCAATCAGCATGTCACAACAATTGAATTATTAAGAGCCAGGAGCACATGCTATGGGTTTGTGCACTGCTACGTGTACATGTGTGCGCGAAACTTGATTTTACAGTCTAAATTACTGCCAAGACACCGTCTCTCTAGGTTATTTTTAGTCAGTGATGCACCTTTGTGTTTTGTTGCCAAAATAGCAATATGACAAAAATGTACCTGAACACACCTTATTTCAAGACCACCACACTAATCAGCGTAGATAAATTTGCAAACCTCTTTGCTAGTTTAAACAACGCCAATTAAAGGCATTAAAACGGAATTTTGGTGATTAAGAAGAGAGAAATGATCATCATGACGTACCTTGCACATAGATATGTGCAAAGGGCTTTCTAAGAAATGGCAATAGAACCAAAAATAGTTGAGATAGTATATTTAAAGAAAATAAACTTAAATTATAATTATAAGGGAAGGCCTTAGTAAAAAGTAAATGTAAACACTGGTAAAGAACACTTAATTTGTTTGTCTGCATAGCCACAAAGAAACCTCATGTCACCTGTACCAAATCAATTCCTTTTCTTTTAAACTTATCAAATTAGCAGAAAAGTAATGTATTGAGTATTGTAGTGTTGGTACACTTATTCACATTTATGATTATTTGTTTAATCGCATTAAATATAAGAATATTGTATGGTGTTGCATTCATATTGCATTTGCATGATTTATTTTTCCTGCCAACATACAGTATTTTCAGCTGAATTATTTTTGTAATTTAGTTGTACTCCTTAAAAACAGTGGCTTTACATTAAAACATGTCTTTCATTATATATTTCTTATTTGTTATTCTGTACCTGTTTTTTTGTAATAGTTCCGTCAAGAACTAATACACAAAACACAAAACATACGGAGGAATGTTATTGACCTTCACCTGTCACTTTGGATCAGCAATTAGAGTCATCGAGGGGCTGATATGTATCCAATTGGCTGATGTAAAAAATTCAATCAGCATCCTGTGAAAAATGACATCGATTTCATCTAGCCGATGGCTGTCCCCTTGGATCCTAATTGAATTGGCATGTTGAGAATTTGTGGCGTATGATGCATGCGACAGGCGAATTCCCAATGTCGCTCTTAATGCTTCCTTCTGTTTGATGCACGCTCCTTAACTGCTTTATGGCCTATTCTTACCTATCGTCTAAAGGAACCTGCTATTGGTTGGGCCACCTTGCTTGACAGTTATGCTTCTTGCCTGCTGGCATGTCGCTAAACTGAATTAATGATGTCTGTGGACGAGGTGTCTTTCACTGAGTCAGACAACAGAGTCCATTTCCTCACCCCTTAGCCTGTGTCCTTGTATTAATGCAAAGTGTCTTTTTAAAGGCAAATGTTCAGTCAAAAGGAAAACAACAAGCCTCTTATATTACAAGAGCATATTTAAAATGAATTGACTTACAAAGGACAAAGATGTGAGAGAAACAAGAGAGGCACATTTTAATGGAAATGTAGGATTATTCTTTATTAATGTAAAGGACCCATTGTTGCTGTGCTTATGGAATTAAAGTAATGAGTAACAAAGTAACGTCAAAGCATCAAGAAACTGAAAAATGGGGTTGTTTGGAGGAATGTAAGAGGTGAATGGGAAGGACGCCTAATACATAGTTGCCTTTTTGCCTGGGGTAAAAAGGTTCACCTTTATAGGATTAGGTGGGTCAGAGTTACAGTGCAGTCAGTGTAGTGATTACCATGTCTAACAAGCAGATGAGAAATCCACAGGAGAATTGGCACACACAACTAAAGGTGAAGGGTTATGGCTGTGAAGGTCAACCCAGAATTAAAACCTGGTTAATGCTTCTGAGAGCATTAATTTTAAACCAGCAAGCCCCCCCCCCATCCCTCCAAAAATATATAAATAAAAATAAACAGCTGGATCTACAATACAGTCAAGAAAATGTATTTTTAGGAAATTAACTCTAATTTACAGTGAATCAAAATAATCCAGGCTGCAGGGGAATAAATGTCATCATTATAATTTGTTTCCATCCATTCATTATCTTCTGCTTTATCCTCTACTAGGGTCGTGGGGGGGTTTCCCATGCCCATTCAGGGGAGAACATTTCGGGCGGGGGGGCAGAAGCACACAGGACAGGGTGCCAATCTATCGCTGGGCACACATTCAATCACACACTCACACATTATATGGGGCAATTTGGAGCATTCAATTTACTTTGATCCAGTTTTTTACAAACTTGCTTGTTTTATTTTTAACAGGTGTGATTTAAATGTTTTACACCACACTACTGGTCTATGTGACCCAAATACTAATAATTCCATGTCATTATCGATGAACAGATAATTTCTTTTCCCCAGGCTACAGCATTACACAGTTATGCAGCATCAGGCTTTTTTTTCCAGGCAGCACACATGGACATGACTGGACTTATGAATATTAATAAATATGGCCCTAAAATGCCCTAAAAGAAGTATTGTACATGTTGGACAGATTTGCATTGTGCCTAAGCTCCTTATTCAGTTCATAAGTTCTGTAATATATTTATAGACAGCATTAATGGAATATTTATTTCATTATAGGTGTAGATTTGAATGTTGTGCGGGACCCACTTTATGATCATTGCAGTTTAGGTTTAGAAGATATCTGGCATTCCGTTAATAAATTTAACTTATTTTTGTTTCTTCACAACAATTTTATACAATTATGCATGTAAAGACAATAATACTTTTCAGGACACTAATGAGTTGTTTTTTGTCAAGGTTATAGTGATAGTTTATCAAACTGTGCCACCAGATGGTGCCTCAGCATTTTTGTATTTTAAAACAGTGACTATACATCACGGTTCCCAACAAATTACAAGGAATATACTGAATATGAAGCGGGTTCTGTGGAGAACCCAAATGATGTTGCATCGAACAGTTAAAAAGTTAATATGTTATGTGTTGGGCTGGTAATTAAAAGGTTTTTAAATCCCAGGTCAACTAAAGTCACTAATTGGTGTATTGGTAAAACGAATGCTGATAGGCTGTATTTTTACCCTTGTCACAATAAAAGTCTTTCATACACTTGAATAGTAATTTTTGTGGACTGACTTGAAAGTAATCAGTTTTGAAAAAAGGTTTATTTATATAATTAAGATCCTGTACTCTAACCCTACTTCACTTGTTGTTAGTGGCCAACTGTCCTCCTCACTGTGCCCTGTTACTAATTTTATGTCTTCATGTTTATCCCTCAAACCTTCCAGTCTTCTCACACACTTCTAATTCTGCTGTCTGGAAGTATTTTTTTTCTTTATCCATTCATCAATAGCATCAAGTAGCATTTTATTAATTCACTGAAAATATACCGCTGTCTACTCCTAATTCATTGTCCACTTGTGAAAAGAGGTGATTTATCTGGCCTTAAAGTCAATTGGCCCAAATTTGCTCTTTCACCTATTAATACTCAAACTATTTAAATTTTTAAGTAATATTCTTATAACATATGACTCCTGTTTAATATTCTTGGAAACTTTTAAGAAAATCACTGGAAATTTCCTAAGCAACTTTTTTTCCTTTAAGGATAATTACACATAATTCATTTTATCAGTTCTATAATTCCACTTATTTTCCTCTCTAACTACTGGAGGACCATTTAAGTGTAAAATTGTCCAGTGTACAGAGGGGGTAAAGAGATGTGGACTTCAACTTAGTTAAAGCCTGTTCTGTGATTTTTGTTGGGGTCAATAACCGTTCATCTATACACATGGCAGGATATTATTTATTCAAATGTTTCTGGTGAACAATCTTAATTACATTTTGGCTCCTCTCCATCTCAACTTATTCAGATATAATGCATTTTAATACTTAATGCTAAATCTTCTGCAGATAGCATATGACTTTCTCATTTTTAATCGCCCTGTTAATCGAAGCAGGACCCATCTCTTAATTTAATTGGGAAGGCACTGACATTTATTACTTAAACAATATTTATCATAATGCAGGTTTATGTATTAAAATGCATGTGTTGTGCCAGATTACTTATTCTTCTTTTACTCACAACTGAGAACATTGCTCAAGGCATATAGTGTCCCATGGTACTAACCCATATCAAATCATTCTCTTCTTAAACTATTTGCATCACAGGTATGGTGATGGTATGGTGTTTAAACTTTTTGAAGTCTTACTGATATTACCTATGACAGTCTGCAGGATGCCAAGATATGATTGTCCAAATTTGAACCCAAATTTAAAAATGATACTTGATGCAAGGATATGGACCAGATGATATTTAAATTCATCAGAAATATGTGCATTTTACCTGGCCTAAACTTCATCTAATAATCAATTGGTGATCTTTTGTGTACTTTGTGCTCCAGTTAGACCCCTTACACTTCCTCCATATGTCTACCGATGTATAATTTAGAGGAAACTAATCTAACAGTAAATAAGTATTTAGTGAACAAAAATAGAGACACGGTCTTGCTGAAATAATTAAGGTACAAGATTTTGCCATAAAATTAAATATATTTATAGATAGGCTTTTAAATAAAATATTTTTGAATGGTATTTTAAATGTGTAAGATTGTGTGTGTCTGTCTGTCATCCACTGTTAAATTAGACCACCGCTCTTACATATATGTTCAAAGCTGTAACATTCTTTATTGTTTAAACCTACATGTCATCCTTGGCCTTTGACTGACTCAGCATGTGCTGTTAAAAGACCAAACGCTGTTGAAGGCCGAGTGTCTACCTGCCGCTTAATTCTCTGCAGACCTAAAACTATAAACTCATTGGCTTGCCATCGATCTGTTTACCTCCTTAGTACTTAACCTACTAGCATCATCATCTGGTTAAAAGAGTCTAAATGGCCTTTCTTTTACAACCACAGACATGCTGTAAAGGATTTATTTATTGGCTGTTCAATCAACGGTGTGAAATTTTGTGTAATTCATAAGAACACTTTGGGCAAATCTTATGCCAAAATATAACCCATCAGGGGTAACATAAGGTCTTGGTATCGAAATGATTTAGCTTAGTGACATAATTTGTTAGTAAAAATGCACAGTCAGGATGATAAGTCACCTTTTAAGTGACAAGTTTTTAGCTCACTAGTTACCTAATCGAGAATAGATGCTAATAATAAGTTGCATGGTAATAAGATATTCTATCATGTACATGTAGTGCTAGCCTTGTAGATCTTCCAATGACATTGCAAATTGATATGTTACAACATGGAGATCATATAGCGAGAAAGATGTTGTATGATTATAATTTAAATATCCAACTGTACAATTGTTATAGGCCACTGCACTCTATTTTTAGTAGAAAATGAGATAAAACTAACAATTGCAAGACATAAGCATTATAGTAGTAATGTTATGTCTTAGAATTTCTGAAAAAAGCCATTTGTGTTATGGTAAAATAAGACAGTGTGGAATGCCTGTCCTGCAAATTAATATAGTGGTAATAATAATAGTACTTTTTACTTTTTTTTTTAAGCAAATGATATTTTATGACATCTATGACTGTTATTTATTTTTATTTTTTGCTTTGGCCACATACACTGTGTCAACATCCAAAGCCAGTTATTGGTCACAGCGCTGAGTGTTTTAAAAGCTCAAATAACAGGCCTGTCAGTGCTGGGACATTATACTTCATACTTTTGCATCTTTTCTAAAGGGGAGCTTTTGCATTTAATGCACAATCCTGTTCATAAGGCTGCCATTTCAGAGAAACCTTGACAGCATGACGCAGTTATAGTGAATCGCAGAATCATCTCCAACCAATTAGTGCTCCCAGTGCTAAGCCTTTTAAAAACTCAAATAGCAAGATTTTACTTCATATGCTATAGAGCTCTATTCTATTTTCAACAATCTTAACTCATGACCATAAATCTTTGGATTCGATGCACAATTAGGCCTGATAGCAGAATCAGTCTGATAACAGCGCAGTCTGAACCCAGCTTTAAAGTCTTGGTTTGGTCCCTCTGATCATTAAATATTTAATGCATGAAATCATTTGATGGTTAATAATAAATCATTTGCATGTGAGCATGATGTGAATCTGATGAAGATGGACCTTGTTTGAACTCAGCATGTGACAATAATGTTAAACTATCAATGTAGCAGTCAGCATTTTTACTCATTGTCTCATCCCTTTATTAGTGCCTCTGTCATCTACCCAAAGGTCTAACACTTAGCTTTGGCATTAGATCTTTTGTTTCTAGATAACACATCTGCACTAATCAATGATCTACATATTTATTCATGCATCAATTGTTTAGTTATTCCTCTGGTTATCCATTCATCCATCTGGAAAACGGAATCAGTTTACCCCTTTATTTCTGTTTACCTATGGTCGAGTCATAAAATCTCTTCATCTGGCACTTGATCTGATCATTCATTAATTTATTATTGACCCATCTTTTATTCAGTTTTTAATGAACACACTACATTTTAATTTTAATGGATCAAGTTGCTGATCTAGTTTGCAGCCATCTACCAATAAATATCATCTTTTTATTCAGCAGATCCAGTTTATCCTTTTTATCCAGTTGCAGTAGCTCATAGTGCACAAAAATGGCAAATATTACACTCATCCTATCCATCTATTTACACACACACACACACACACACACACACACACACACACACACACACACACACACAAACCCACACACACCTTTAAAGTTATTATTAAAAGTTCTGTATTGAATCTCTGTACTGTCGCGATCTTTATATATCCCTTGTATCTAAGACACTTACATGTCTGGACAAAAAGCCATTGATGCAGAACAGCCAGAAACCATACCGTTATAACTTTTTTTTTTTTTTTTCTTGACGGCAACCTAAGGTAATGAGCAATTAATTTCTCCCAGAGAAAAGAAACTGGTTGGTGTAATTTCCCAGTGCAATTAAATTTAATTAACTTCATAGCTTATAGCACTAAGTTTCATGACTTTCCCCCATAGGTAGGTTGATGGGTCAGGATGGATTTGCATAGCTTTAGTTAAAATCCTCAGCTGTTACCTGAGGTCACCTGGCCACCTCATCACCATCACACAGTAACTACTCTAAATGCAGTCTGGTGGCAGGTTAGCATCATGGCATATTACAGCGTCCTTTGCCGTAGGGCAAAATTAATTAACATTCACATTGAGTTCACATGGAGTGGCCTATAGCAGAACTGCTATGCTCACAAAAGCAGATTTAGTGACTGAAATGATAAAGTATAATCAATACATGAAATCCTTCACTTAAGAGGGCAGAGCATCAAATATAAAAATATCAGTTTACCTCTATAGACACCACGTCACCACAATTAATAATTGTATTTTTAGACAGATTGATTAAAATAAACACTTTAAAAGTTAATCTTGCATCTATTTTAGTAGTTGTTGTATGTATGAATTAAATAATAAAAAAACTATTAAACATTAGCTATGCACTGGAGTGTTTTTATACATTTGATCAAAATATCCAAAGCGAATTACAAGCATCCCAACTACAACACTGTAAGAGTTAAACTCTAAATTTATTTGTTAAGCAGTGTTATTATGAGTCTGTAACATCAAGCATTTTGATAGACAAGGTTAAAGGTACTTATGTGACTTGTGTAATTGGATGAATGATTTGATCCAAAAAAGGATAATGGATCTTTTTTAATAACCAACTTAACCAATTTAATTGTTAAATAAAGTACATTTAAGGTGGCACGGTGGCTTAGTGGTTAGCACGTTTGCCTCTCAGTGCTTGGGATCCCCACTTCACCCAATCTGGGTGGAGTTTCCATGTTCTCCCAGTGTCCGCATGGGTTTCCTCCGGGTTTTCTGGTTTCCTCCCACAGTCCAAAAACATGGATCAAGTCAATAGAATTCTCCAAATTGCCCTATATAGACTGTGTCTGTGTAAGTGAGTGTGTACCCAGCAATGGATTGGCACCCTGTCCTGGGTGTATCTGCCCAGCGCCCAAGATGTTATCCCCTGGATGGGCATGGGGAAACCCCTGTGACCCTAATTGAGGATAAAGCAGAAGATAATGAATGAAGTAGATTTATTTGCAAATAATGTTACCTGGGAAAATATCTGTCCAAGTTAAATGACTTGTAGCTATACTTTACGTAATCTTTTAAATGAAATTTTAGAAGCTCCTAAATATTTCTCCTTATTTAATTAGGTTTCAATCACTGCTATTTTAGACAAAAATGACTTTCAAGCTTATAGCTACAACTAAGGTGCGCTCTGTTATCTGTCGCTGTTACGCTCGCCTACCTCGACCAAAAGCGGCTGCGCAGATGAGGCACAGAGCCGCAGCGCCTTAATGCATTGAAGGAAGCCAGGCATACAGGTAGCAGAACAACAAAATTTATTTAAAGGTGTGGGGACACTATAAGCAGAGGAGATACAAACGCGAGTGAACATAAAACTAACGATGTGCACGGAGGAAGGGGAACACAGGAGATAAATACATACCGACACCGGACCACGTGCACAAAGCAAACCAATGAAAATAAAGAGTTAATTAACTAAAATCCAAAACATGAACAAAAGTTAATTAACTCAAATGAGGAACAGGTGCCCTAGGCATCCTGGGAAGGGGGGTCCTCCGCCCTCCCTGAGCCAGGCTTGGCAGGCGCCTTCTGGTGGCCTGACCCGGAGAAGTTCAAGTTATTTATTTATATAGCGCTTTTTACAACAGTACATTGTCACAAAGCAGCTTTACAGAATGAAAAGCCTTTAAACCCCCAAAGAGCAAGCCGAAGCGACAGTGGCAAGAAAAAACACCCTTTTATGTTGTTATTCAAGGAAGAAACCTTGGGAGGACCAAGACTCAGTGGGGGACTCATCCTCCTTGAGCGGCCAGGCAGCAACAACAATGTAGAACAGCCATGTAGAGACATTTAACAAATGTAAAAACTAAAAACTAGAAAACTATAAGTGAGTCCATTAGGGGGCGTCCTGCAGGACCACCAGTCCAATTAATATTCAGGTTCCATCAGTGTTTGTCGGCAGAGCCATGGATGAAGATCTCCAGGAAGCCAGTCACACCTCAAAAGAAACAGACAGGGAAGGCAGTTAGAGCTAATAATAAAGCACGGCATTTAATAAATAAGTAATTTATTGACACAGTGCAGCATGTGACTCCGGCATGACTGACTAGAGCAGCATAACTAAAAGAGGCAGATACTGCAGGCTCTACATAGATGAGATGGCGCCCCGGAACAGCATCATTTCAGTGCCACACCCCCCCCCATTAATGAT
>JAFMOD010000537.1:1079569-1098897 GCA_019802435.1 Corydoras maculifer | reverse complement strand
TAAACCAAGCGGGTATTAAATGTAGCGGTGTTGGCAGCAAATGACCGCGATAGTAAGCAGAAAGTGCTAGCGTTAGCGGCTAAAAACGCTAGCAACTACCCCGTGATTTGGAGAGTAGTGAGGGACAAAAAAGCGGAATAAATGCTATGTTATAGCGATGGGGTAGCTGAACAGTAAAGCGAATGTAAAAAAGTAACTAAAAGTAACTAAATAACTAAATAACACTCAATTTAGTGGTTTAAGCTTAAGAGAGCTAGACAACGCACGAGAGCTAGACAACGCACGTACACATCTACACACTGACTGCGTGAACGAGGAGAACGTGAACGAGGAGAACGAGGAGCGGCAGGCGCCCTCTGGCTGCGTGACGAGGCGGACGCCCTCTGCGGGTGAGGCGTGAAGGACGCCTTCTGGCTGTGCGGCTTGGTGGGTGCCCTCTGCGGATGAGGCTTGGAGAGCGCCCTCTGGCTGCATCGCGAGGTGGACGCCCTCGGCGGACGAGGAGTGGAGAGCACCCTCTGGCTGTGTGGTTCGGTGGGCGCCCTCTGGCTGCGTGGTCCGGTCAGCGTCCTCTGCGGACGAGGCATTGAGGACACCCTCTGGCTGCGGGACGAGGAGTGGAACACGCCCTCTGGCTGCGTGGTGCGGTGGGCACCCTCTGGCTGCGTGGTCCAGTGCTCGCCCTCTGCGAATAAGATGTGGGGGACGCCCTCTGGCTGCGGGGCGAGGTGGACGCCCTCGGCAGACGAGGAGTGGAGGACATCCTCTGGCTGCGTGGTCTGGTGGACGCCCTCGGCGGACGAGGAGTAGAACACGCCCTCTGGCTGCGTGGTCCGGTGGGCGCCCTCTGGCTGCGTGGCGAAGCGGACGTCCTCCGCCTGTGGAACGAGGCGCGCCCCTGGTGGACGGGCTGGGTGGCATGCGGCCTCTGGTGGACGGGCTGGGTGGCGTGCGGCCCTTTGTGGACGGGCTGGGTGGCGTGCGGCCCCTTGTGGATGGGCTCGGCGGCGTGCGGCCCCTTGTGACGGGTTCGGCGGCGTGTGCCGCAGGGACCACGACATTTCAATTCTGAACTTCTGAACATCTATGATTCAGAATTTCAGCCAGTTTGTTGTTAAATTTTGATGATTTACCTAACATAGTGCAAGTGGTATGACTGGATTGGTATACTAGCTTTAATTCCCACAGTACGAATTTTTCATATACTGATGTAATATTGTTTGTCATTAATAGCATCATAGAGAATGTAAACAGCCTGATGATTAGCCACATAGTGTCAGCATAACTATGTGTAAACAATTTGTAAACATAATCTCGAAATATTTCTAACTACATTTTTTAAATCATGACAGACCAAATAACAAACAGTAATCATTACTTTTTTGTTAGATATCGTTGAAATTTGCTAAATACTTTAACCATGAATGTATTGTTAAATATAAAAACGAGATGAACACAGATTGGGAGATTTTATTCCTTTTCTTTGCATTTTTTAAGAAGTGCATGCCTTCAAATAGTATTGGTATGGTATTGGTTGTAGAGAGTCATGTGCCATCATAGGTATTGTAAAATTTATGTGTGAGGGTAAGATTGGCACATGACCTGAGGTATTTTTGTATTCCTTTTATTATAATTATTTTGATAAAGCATAATTTGTTTTTTGTAGTTTACAGTCTCATGCAGTTGGGTCTGGTATTACCCTCAAGCTTTCCATCATGCCGTATCGTACACTGCTCAGATCTTTTGGATAGTATATGTAAAGTACTGTCCCCATTTTATTACAAGAGCTTTGATTGGATCTGTCACTGACAACATAAAACAAAGTCTACCTTGCAAAACCTTTTCAATGCTTTCTGACATTTAACAATAAAATATTAAGACTATTTTTCTTAACACAGTCAAGTTAAAATAAAAGTAATTTATTTTATTTGAATCCACAAAATTATGTCTTTTTCAAATAAATATTTTACAATTGTCTAATCACCTTTGTTTCAGTTAGAGCATAATTAGCAACAGTTGTGACATATGCATAAGCAAGTCAGGTCTATGACAGCTGCCATAGGGGCATGCCACTGATTCTGTCCTGGCTCCATGGTCGGTTCTAATGTTCTCAGTGATGCTGATTGTAAGCCAGCTCCACTTTGACTTGTAGTCCAGCCTCTCAGCACCCACAGCTTGGCTCAACGCCAAGTAACGGGTGGCTGGACAATAGACCCAACAGATTGGGCTTTTAGGAACCACAAGGGGTGGGGTGAGTCAGACAGGGACAGTTGGCTAATGGGGCTCTTTATAAGTCATGAATCTGTGTGCCTCTTCTTTTGGAGCCATTGGAAAACAAAAGAGGATTAAGCAGGATGACAAGGGACACGGTCAAGCTGTTTTTTGACTTGCATTGTTGGTTGACTGTGTTTTTATCGTGTGTTACCCAACATTGTATGTGCCGTTAAGAAACAATTCAGTGAACCTTATTTTGACAATTTTGCTACATAGGTGACGCACACACACATTACACACATTAACTAACTGCCATTAACTAGTGGCAAATTAGTATCTCTAGTTCATCTGACACCTACATAGTTTCCTTTCTGGATGGTTTAAAAAAAAAAACACAGAAAACATGCAATTAATACAGAAAAAAATCTGCCCCCCAAACTAAACCAGTAATAGTTTTTTATATTTAAATTTTAATGTGTGTGTGTGTGTGTGTGTGTGTGTGTGTGTGTATGTTCCCTATTCAAATTCACACCATTGCTCTGATTACAACATAATTTAATATTCTTACGCTTTGGGACCTGCAGATGTTTGTATATATCTTTACAATGAAAAACAGGCAGCTAGAGGGACTTTTGTTTTAGCGATCTTCAGTAGTTTGTGCACATCAGCAACTGTTGATTCTCTGAAATTCATGCTGATGCCTTTTATTTTTCTGCATGCTTTTTGTTTTTCATATTGAGTAATGTTAAGAGTAGAATTCATGTTAGGGTATGACTTTTTTTCTTCTTAAATGACTGTATGTCTCCATTAATTTTTAGATTTCTTCTTTTTTCTGCAGTTTAGATTTCACCCAAATTTTTAACACTTTTGTGTATGTGTTCATGTTTCTCTTAAATTGAAAAAATTAATATATTTTAAACTGTTGTTTTAAAGCCCACCATTGTGCCACTGTGTACAGCATGGAATCTGTTGTTCTGTCTGTTCATGTTCGGTCCATAAAAATGTATCTTAACCCTATTTAGACTGCAGTCATCTAGAATCGGAGTGTTTTGATCAAAGCTAACTGATGCCTAGATCAAGGATTTTTGTAGACCTTTTTTGTCTGTTCTGATCTCGAGAGGCTGCTCCTGGCCTTCTAATGCATTCATTAGAAGAGATTGTTAGAGAAATCCTCCCTCCTCCCAAAGTAATGAGATGTGCTATAGGTAAGCATTCCTCTTTCATATACTTCAAGTGGCTGAATCACGCTTACTGTCAAATCCCTTGCCACCGATGAATTAATAAAAAAATTTTTTTATTCTTTTCTCACAACAAATAAATCTTTAATCTTCAAAATCTGTGTGCAACATAAACTCATTGCCAAGTAGCTTTGTTTTAACTTTAACCACAGTAGTGTTGTTTCATCATGATTAAATACAAGTTTAAATGTTTGGCTTTATGTTCAAAGTCAAAGTAAAAACATTTTTAGCTTTATTGCCATGTAAACATGTGCATTGTGGGTGGTTGAAACTGAATGCTAAGTAATACATTTGCTTATTGTATTTGCTTACTTGTAAGACAAATGTTTTTTGCAAATTCCACTAAGCACCCATAATATATATTAGTTTTTCATTTTTAACTTTACCTTGCCTCTCATACACATACACTTTACATAATTTCAGGCTTCTGAAAAGGAATTCATTGAACATGAATGAAAGAAATTAAACTGTATTTTAATGTAGTGTATTAATTTATCATATTACAAAATAATATATTGTGCCCATGAAAATATCCCACAGGTAAATGGATCCCTTTTAAAACATCATACAATGCAATTACACACAAGCTTACAATATTTTGTGTTTTAATTGCTTAAATGCTCTAAACAATTTTATTTTTTATAACTGATACTGCACTCATATGATATTTAAAAAACTTTATTATAATAATAATTTCTATGGGTATTATACATACATGCATAAGTCAAATAAAATAATGAATTTTTAAAGTTAAATGGACTAATGTAGTGCATTTTTATTTCTTATATATATTTTTTTGTTTCACTTAAAAAATAAGTGCAAAGCTATTACTTTTATGCCTAATTCTCTACGTGGTTCGTGGGGTGCTTCCTAATGCCCATCTAGGGGAGAAGGTTTAGGGCGCTGGGCAGATACCCAGGACAGAGTGCCAATCCATTGCTTGGTACACTCACTCACAAAGACACACATTATATGGGGAAATTTAGAGCATTTCGTGAATCCATGGTTTTATACTGTGGGAGGAAACTGGAGAAACCGGAGGAAACCCATGCAGGCTCGGGGAGAACATGGAAACTCAGATTGGGATTTGAAGTGCAAAGTTATCATTACATAAATTAAATCTTCAGTCAATTACTATAGATATGCCCTTAGAGACCACAAGCATGATTCACTTATAAATTTGCATTACATTACATTTTAGCCAAAAAACTCAATCAAAACTCAATTCAACTGTACTACCAGCACTCCTTATGGATTTCTTGCTCTGATGTTTGTGTAATTTTTGTTCTGCACTGTTTTTGTAATTCAGCTAGGAAGGTCAGATGGAACAGTGCAGGCTTGGCTGGCCGTCTACTGTAGAAATTAGAAACATTGTGGTGTGGCAAGAATTCAAAGTTTTCTTAGGAGCAGACGGATGTCTCAGAAATAAAAGGAGCTGTAAAAAGTAGCCAAAGGCTGTTATCTGCTAATGTGTTATTCAACAGAAACCACATTCTGTAACACCACATGTAAAACACCAAAGCCGGCAGAGTAGGAGCTGTATAGGGCAATAATGGCTTTAAGGATAAATATAACTACAGTATATAGCGTATGTCATATGCAGCAAATGAATTGCAAATGTCATGATCAATACGGTTAGTGATTTTCAAAAGGGTTTAACTTGAATAAATATGCATTCAGTAAAAAAATCAAGCTTGGAGCATTTCCATTTGTCATCTCATTGTGAAAGGCATTATTTATGCTTAGATTTTAGATTAGGTTAAATGAGAACATGCCCAGGAGAGGAATGCCCAGGAGAACATGCTATCTTCAGGATAGCAAAAGCTATGCAAAGGGTGTTCGTGTAAAACATCTTTACCTTTCAAGTGGGTGGGGGGGGGGTGGACGCAGCATCAAATAACAATCAGGTTTGATAAATTTACAGTGTAGTTGGTTTTCTGCATAACTTCTGACTTGTAATGTTCTTATTTGTAAGTCACTTTGGATAAAAGTGTCTGCTAAATGACTAAATGTAAATGGTGTCAGTATTCTGGTGAGAAAGATGAGTTTCCGATGAAGAAGAACCACATGTACACCTGAATTGGCCGAGTAGTGACGTAAATGCTATTTCCTAGATGGCTGAACAGCTAATCAACGTAAGATATCAAATAATAACCTACAATTTGGAGCTTAATTTTAATAAAAACGTTATTTTTTTTGTACATCTACAATGATGGATATGTTGTTTTTCAATATTTGTGCTCAAAAACACTTTATTAGCCATATGTTCTAACAAAGTTTGACGGTATCTATGTTTTTTTATTTTACTTCTCATACAAACCACATGAACACACCCTAATCTGGTGCATGAGTTTCATCTCAGAGAAACCTACCTCTTGACTTGCACTTGAAAGCGCTGTAACTTCAGCGAGGTATTTTATTCTTAAAGCCACAGTTATGTGTATCCAAATGAAAGACTCTCTGACACCAATCAATGATCACAGAAATTGACAAATGTCAAACTGCTTAAATAAGGCATTTCTATAAGCTCATTAGCAAACATGCCAGCAACCCAGCAAACTTTAGCAAGCAAGTTAATTCTCATGAGGAACACAAAGCAAAGAGCAATTTGGAAAATAATGTGAACACATCTTAAGGTCACAGCAACGGTACAAGACTTTAGAGAGTTCTATAACACTGCATCTGCTGGTCCTCTGTGATGTGTGATTTTATTGGTCATATCATGTTTAGTGTTCAGGCTTTCTGCTCCTCTGGTCAAGCAGCTTTGGCCATATAGTCTATCTACATGAGAAAGCTTGCTCAAGGCAGGAATTGACCAGATCTTGATAATCAATCACAGCTGTGGTTTTGGCATGTTTAGCATAGTGCAGCAATCGATCCCATGATGCCCTTCTGTCAAATGCATATCTCCGAGTTGATTCTGTTCAATAAAACTGATTGACAGATGGGAGTCTGGTTGAGGTGGGGGGATTTAGGCTGAAGCAAGTCTGATTAGCTGTGATGATTGCTGAACTCCTATATTCAAGCTGCTTAACAATTGGATTTGTTATTTTTCTGTATATGCTGGATATTTGGGGTGTCAAATATGTATTTGAGCTTGGTAAACAAGTATGTAGCTTTTGTAAAATTCTTCCAAACAGTGACTGCCATCCTTTTCTGGTCAGTTTAGTTTTATCCACAATTTACTTTACAGGCTTCCTCCATTTAGCTTCAGAAATCATGGACATCCTGGAATTGTCACATTTTGCTGCACCTCTAATGTACCGATTTTGCATATTTAACTTGCAGTTTGGAAAACACTTTTGAATGGAGGACTTATTAATCATGAGGAGTTCCATTAAATTCATGAAATGTGGATATTAATCAGAAGTACTAATTGGGTTGCATTTAAAAGGTAAATTCCTTCTCTATTAAATTTTTTCTTAAGTAGGATTTAAGACAGGACCAATGCTGGCAAGTTTAAATCAGCCAATATTTTATTTTCTGCTATTGGATGTGTGCTTTGCTTCATTGTTCTGCTGAAAAACCCAAGATCTTCCACTACGACCTGCACAAGTATTAAAAAAAGCTAGTAATACACCCATACCAACTTGTGCTGAGACTGTTACCTTGGTCTGAAATGGCATCTAATAAAAGTACACACAAGCAAAAATAACTGACACTTAAGGCGCTGGGCATATACACCCATGAGAGGGCACCAATCCATCACTGGGCACACACTCACTCACACAGCCACACACAAAATAAAGGGGCAATTCAGATAGGGGAAGCCAATTCACATTGAATCCATGTTTTTGGAATGTGGGAGAAAACCAGAGAACTGAGAAAAACCTTGTGGATACAGGGAGAACATGGGAACTTCATCCAATTTGGGATTTAAATCTGAATCCACAATGCTGAGTGGCTGATGTGCTAACCACTAATCCACCATGCCGCCTGTAGAATAAGGTCAGGGGATGTTAAATTCTTAACTTAAAAAGCACTCTAGCTTCATGATAAAATAAAGCTCATAGGTAATCATAAAAGACAAAAAAAGAAAGTTTCAGCACTTAAGTGAGATACCAGAGGCTATCTGATAAGCTCTGATGCAGCTGAACTCATTTATTGCATGGAACCTAATCCAGTTTACTAGTTTTTTGCTTCATAAAATGACAGGTTTCATTAGGTCCTACTGGTTATAGAAGTGGCCTGTGTTTGGTGCGTTACAGAGAGGAGGCCCACAGAATTAAAGAACTTCCACAATAAGAAGGACATTCTTCTCACTATGAGGTTTGTTTGGTTGTCTGTAAACAAACTGTTGCATGACATTGCCAAAAATGATCTATTGTTTCAGCTGTCCACAGAATATTATTCTAAAAAGCTTGTGGCCTACTTCTGAAAGCCATTTCTAACATTGTAATTATTTGTTAGCCTTAGTATTAGTTGTGTCATCACTGACCTTCAATGTTTTTTGCATTTTTGTTTGTACACAGGTTTGCCAGCCACAGGACAAAGATTTCATTAAGAGATCTTTCTGTTACTGCTGTTCTCCCTCCTTGTTTTAAATCTCAGCTTTCTTTAAATACAGAATTTTAGCAGAATCAATTTTATTACCTTACTTGGCTCCGCCTCCAATTTACAAGCTGGCGTCTAATGCTGCTATCACATTCCTGTGACCGAATAATTGTTTTTATGGTTTTAAAATATTTTTTCTCTGTGCAGGGTGTTGTACATTGTATGAAATAACTTCTTAGTATTATCTTAATGTCAATAAAAAGGATACACATTGAACATCTGTGTGTCTAAATCCCGTCATCTGTAGGTAACTTAAGCTGCATTGTAAAATAAGGCTGGTTAAACTAACCGATGGGTTCATCCATCTCCATTTTCTAACTTCCATTCATCCATCCATCACATCGTTCTCTGTAATGCTGAATTCTAAATCCAAGAAGAGAATACGAGAAGCACAGCATGGAGAGATGGGAAGACTGGGATAGAAGGCTTGGGATTGGATGGGATTGTGGTGTGAAAGAGTAATTAAAAGACCAATGATGGAAAATAAATGATAACTAACCACTAAACCAGCAAACCGCCAACTATTAATAATTAATTAAACTAAAAATTGAACTTGTAACTTCATAGTATGTGTATGTGTATGTATATATATATATATATATATATATATATATATATATATGTTACAGCTCATTGTGAAAATGAAGCAGTTTTTTTTATCACATTAATCTTGTAGTATGGGTTGTAATGCATCTTTAACATTTGCTTGAGGGCACACATTTAAACAGGTAATTCACTGGATGAAATGAGTCCTGCAGGATGCTGCATTAAAAAAATTAAACTGGAGAATTTATGTTAGTAACTTGCGCATTTTATTACTATGCTATGATCAGATATGATATCCATGTCAGTGTAAAGTGCAAAATGTGGTCGAAAGAATCCAAAAGTTCAGTGATCCAGAGACTCTTCCCACATTATTTATCCACACATTATTTATCCAATTGCTGTTGAACATCCTGTTTTTTTCTTAAATTAGGTTTAAGCTTGTTGGTTTTTTGGTATTTAGAGTCAAGTTCTTTAAGCACCTCAATCTGTCAATCTCTGAACATACTATCCATATGCTCTCAACCCCTAGTAATCAATCATATGTTTATAAAGAGTGTAGGACAGAGTTTATTATGGTTGAGAAAGTTGAGGAACAAGAAATCCAAGTTTGACTGATGTGGATTGTTTTTTCAAGAAGTTCAGGATTCATGGGGAGGTGCCATAATGATGCCCTAGATTGGATGTCTTGTCTGCTGGACAGAATTGTGTTAAAAATGTGAAAAGCTATAGTGTACATTGTGGAGAGTAGTTGCGATGGCATCATATGTTGACCTATTGGTTATTGTTCATATTAAAGCTACTAGTCTGTAATTGTTGGGGCAGGATGTGACAGACTGCTTGGGGGCTGGCTTTTCTGTGAGTGTCTTAAGGGTGTCCGATAGGAACAGTGCACTGTTCTAGAGAAAGTATAAAGCTATTTGTACATATTTTAGATAATTTCACAGCACAGGGTCTCTGAGGACCAGTCTTGGGCTGCTTCCCGTATTTTACATTACTGCATGATGATGAAGTTTGTACTCTTGGCTAGAGCAGTGATCATAACCATCCATGACAGCAGTCTTGTAAATGTGGCACAGCCAGAGCAACTGAAGCAGTCCTAAAGCTGCAGAAGCAGTTTTAGCCACACTTGCTAACATGGAGAAGTTGGTTTCACTGTGTTTCCGTATGCTAAGGTAATAAACACACGGAAGGACTGGTCTAGATGTGGAAAATGAGATGCTTTAAACCCATGCTTAATGTTGTTATATTATATTATTATTATAATTATATATATATATATATATATATATATATATATATATATATATATGTGTGTGTGTGTGTGTGTGCTATTACAAACAATCTATAGGCCCAAATGTGTTTGTTAATAGCATCCAGCTGAAGCATGGTCATGAGGGGGTATGTACTTATAAATGGTTATAAAAAACAAATTAAATGATGACAATACTATGTATTCTTTAGGTACAGTAAATAGATGACATTTAAAGAACAGCACCTGTTATTTGTGAAAACTCTACACTTACCAAAGTTTCTAGTCCTGTCTGTGTGCAGCACACCCTTTTAGTTTGACAGTCTCTCTTAATAAGCTGTTTGTAGCTGATGTGTCTAAAAAGCACTGGTAATTTAATGCTGAAGTGTTTGAGAAACCATGTAGAAAAGATGGTGTGCAGGAGAAACTGTGTGAGGCTGTTGCATATGAGGAGCTGTGGGATGTACTGTATATAAGGTCTATGTGGTGATAATGTATTTGAGTATCTGTGTAATTTTATGTAATGTGTATGAGGAGCTGTGTGATGTTGATATGTATAAGGTGTTGTGCGAAGATGTGTATGAGGAGCCGTGTGAGGTTATGTATGAGGAGCTGTGTGATGTTGATGTATATGATGAGCTGTGTGTTATGTATGAGGAGCTATGTGATGTATATGAGGAGCTGTGTGATGATGTTATGTGTGAAGAGCTGTGTGGTGATTAGTGATCTACCGATCGATCGGCCGGCCGATTAATCGGGCCGATTTTTGGCATTTTTACATAATCGGCATCAGCCGATATATGAGCGCACAAGGCCAATATTTAAACAATGCCTACAGGCTACGCTGTGGGCAGCTCCGTTATTCTGGCTCAATGACTGAATACAGTCATTTGATCTAACTTTTGCTTAGAGTGGCCCTTAGTGTTCCTCCGGCAGAACTTCAGTTAATGCTCAAGGGTTTATTGCTGTTTTGAAACTGCTCTATAGTACTCCTCATGAGAGAAAACCGTTTCTCTTTCAACACTCAGTATTAGTTACTGGCTGCTCTTTGTAATGTATAAAGTGTTTACTGTCTGCATATTTAGAGCGATTTTGTTATTTAGAGAGAAAATGCCAATAGTTTTATTTGGAACTGTAACCTTAGCAACCACTTGAACAGCTAAACTGGCCAACTAATACTAATTAGCGCTAGCTAACTCTATAATAATGTTCCGGGATGCTATTTGTAACATATACAGTGTTTACTGTTTGTATAATTAGGGCGATTTTGTTAAACTGGCTAGCTAACACTATATATTGCTAGCACTAACTGACGCTAGCTTACAGGCAGTGTTGTGCCAGTTCACAGCTTTTCTTAACTACAAGTTCAGTTCATACATGTTCAAGTGAACATTTCATGTACTTTTGTGTCTTGTTTATTATTATTATTATTATTATTTTTTTTTTTTAATTTATTTATTTATTTATTTATTTTTTTTTATTATTATTGTACTTTATTAGTTGGATCGCTAGTGGTAATCTGTATGAAAAGCTATGTGCTGATCTGTATCAGGAGCTATGTAGTGGTCTATGTGAAGAGCTGTTTGATGTTGATATGTATAAGGAGCTGTGTAGTGATGTGTATGAGGAGCTGTGATGTATATGAGGAGCTGTGTGATGTTATGCGTGAGGACATATGTGAGGTTATGTACGAGGAGCTGTGTAGTGATGTTTATCAGAAGCTGCTTGATGGTCTGTGTGAAAGGCTGTGTATTGATGTGTATGAGGAGCTATATGATGTTATGTATGAGGAGCTACATGATGTTATGTATGAGGAGCTATGTGATGTGTATGAGAAGCTGTGTGATTTTGATCTGTATAAAGAGATCTGTGATGTATATGAGGAAACGGTGTGATGTGTACAATGTACTGTGTGATGCTGATAACTATGAACAGCTGTGTGATGAAAAGTTGGATTGGGAGATGGGTTGTGAGAATATCATGATCATGACATGATCTTCCGTTATGTCGCCACACATGCACTTTGAATTTTAAAGTCTATGAGTGTAAACGGCTGCACTTCACCTTCACAGCACAACTGTTTATTACTTTTAATTATGTAATGTATTAACAGCCTGTGTGTCAAATTACAGTTAATATTAAA
This sequence comes from Corydoras maculifer, assembly GCA_019802435.1. Classification (NCBI taxonomy): domain Eukaryota; kingdom Metazoa; phylum Chordata; class Actinopteri; order Siluriformes; family Callichthyidae; genus Corydoras; species Corydoras maculifer. Next base: position 1,086,953 of record JAFMOD010000537.1, on the reverse strand, counting down.
TGAACATCACCCTGTAATGGAAAGTGATTAGTATAGTCAGGAGTCTCAGCACCATTCACCATGGAGACATTTAAATCTCATTTACACAAGAAAAGGAGGAGAGGAAGAGGGACAGGAATCAGGAAAGGAGATGAAGATGAAGAAAGACAAAAAGAAAAGAGAACCAGGAGACAGAAGTTGGCAGAAGATGGGGAGAGAGAGAAGAGGAGATAAACGGCTAGAAAAAAGGAGACGGGGGAAGGAAAGGAGTGGGAAAAGGGGGGAGGTGGAAGAGTAAAGTGATAAAAGCATTATTGATTTTAATCTGTAAACACATCTGTTGGAGATGATGAGTGTGGAGCAGCCAGGAGGAATGATTACATTCTCTCATTCTCACTGCTAATGCGATTTTTTTTTTTTTTTTTTTTCTTTCCTTCCTTCTTTGTCTTTCTTGTCTTTTTCTTTCTTTCTCCTTTTCTCCCTTCTTTCTCCACCTATACCACAATGAATTGTTGTAGTCTCTCTCTCACCCTCTTCCTCTCTTTCTCCATCTCAAGCATTTCTCTTCTTATGCCAAAAGGAATTTTTGTATTTCCGAAGGCCAAGGAAGGGACACACCTGAAGGGACACACCTGAAGTGACACACCTGAAGGGACACACCTGTTAATCAATGAAACAGTGATTCATTTAAACCTATTAAATGATGATGTGATATATTTTGCCTGCTGTGTTTAATTACAAACAGGGAATTTTGTCCTCCACAGTTAACCAATTTATGCAGTGAAACACACACACACACACACACACACACACATAAAGTGAAGTGAACACAAATACCTGGAGTGGTGGGCAACCTTGTACATGCTATACGGGAAGCAAATGGGGTTAGGTGCAGTTCAGCCATAGTATTTCGTGGGACCGAGAATCGACTCGGGACAACTGCCGTATTATAACTATCTACAACTATTAACTATAATTAAAAAATAAAAACATTGTATATGGGGCAAATTGGAGCATTTAATTTAACTTGTTTCATGTTTTGTGACCTGCAATCATCAGCGCTGAAAGGCGAACTTGCTAACCACCAGCGCTGCCTTTCACAGTGGTTTTGACAGTTCATGTACTGCACCAGGTCATTACCTCAGTATCTCCTAAATGCCTTATATTAGGGCATATGTGGTAGGTGTGAGGGGGTGACAGTAGGTATCAGGAACTGATCGGAAAGCAGTTTATTATCATTCTCTCCTGAGCCTCCTGTCATTCAGCATGTCAAATAGAAAGGTCTGCAGTTATTAGAAGCAGAACTGCTTATAGAGGTTAAAGAGAGAAGGACAGGACAACTTAGCATTTTAGCATCGTCTGTTCTTTTTAGGGCTCTCAAGAGGTTATAGTACGATCTCAGATGGTCAGTGGCCTCATTATCAAAAAAGCATTACCAAATGCACTTACTTATTTTTTTTTTTGTTGTTGTCATTTCAATCATGTTTTTGTATTGTTATAGCTCTTAACTTTACCTGTCTGTGTATTCTTATTTCTTTCTTGGTCTTTTTTAATATTTCCTCAAGCAATTTATTTTTTTGAAGTTTGCAGTTTTATATAATTTTAAATTTTTTTATCATTTAATCATTCATCGATTCATTCATTCATTATCTTCTGTTTAATCCTATATTAGGGTCGCTGGGGGAGGTTGCGCATGCCCATTCAGGCGAGAACGTGTAGGGCGCAAAAAAACCCAAGGACAGGGCGCCAATCTATTGCTTTGCACTCTCAGCAATATATATGCTGAACTATATATTGATATGTTCTCATTTGTAAGTCGCTTTGGATAAAAGCGTCTGCTAAATGACTAAATGTAAATATGGGGCAATTTAGAGCAATCATTGTGCTGGCCAGTTTATTAATTATTTATTTATTGTTATTAATTACAAATTTTTCTGTTCATTTTTTAATCCATCTCCAGACTTAAAGTATTTTCACTTCACCTAACAGCATGTTTTGTTGGACTTTGGGAAGAGGCTGGTGCACTTGGAACAAACTCATTTAGCCATGAAGAAAACAAGCAATCTCTTTACTGTTCTCATGTATCAAAATCTGTTTTAATAAACAAGAGCAATAACCACTGAGTCACCAGACTCACCTATCTGTTCTGATTTATTATTTTTAGCATTAATTATTTTACATTTCATCCTCTATGTTTTTGGTGTAAATGTTTTTTAATCTCTTCCTCGTCCCTCTGCCTCTTTTTCTGTCTGTCTCTCTCTCCCTCTCTGCATCACAGGGATTCTTAGCACAATTGCTGTAGTGTTGTCTTTCCTGTAATTAATATGCATCAGTCGACTCTGTAATTTGGTGTGGTTTGTTTTTAGTGGGAGGATATAAATCATGTCGAGGTGAGAGGTATGTGTGTGTGTGTGTGTGTGTGTGTGTGTGGAGGATGAGGATGCTGTTGAAAAAGTAGCTGTCGAGACCAGCTCCTTGATAAGGACACATGCTAATTTTCCCAGCTCTTTGCACTAGGAGAGGATTGAGACACATTATTGGTGCTGCTCATCTCTCTGTGCTGACAGCCAAGTGACGTTTCATTAGCTTTTATCGTTTTTGAGCTCGGGATTTTTAAGGGTTCACTTGGTCTGTGTGGCTGCACAATATACTGATAGTGGTCAACAGCTAGGCTTTTAGCCACATGCTTCTTCATAAGCGTGATGTTTCATCTGCAGTATTGAGCTTGTACATTATAAAAAGATAAATCTGCATGGGAAATGGTTCTTCCTCCATAACGATGTCCCTGAGCCATTGCTGTTCTACTGTAATGTCTCCTCACCGACTGCCTTGTTGTAGTTAATGCTGATAAATAGCCAGTCATTCTCTTCCTCATTCAGTACTAGTACAGATCAGCTTTTCTGACACAGTCGGCTCTCATTTAAGGTGGCACACTGATAACATACCGTGCTGTTTTCTATTAAGTTTAATAATGCAGTCATAGTTATTTCAATTAAGCTGTTTTTACAGGAAAAATGTAATTGGAGCAATACACCAAATACATTTCAACTAAACAAATACAAATTCTAGTAGTTAAGACTTTAAATCATCCTTTAAAAATCCTTTTATCTTTATTACAAATTATCCTGTTCGCCTTTTAGCTAGCGGCACAGTAGATTAGTGGTTAGCACGAATCCCGATCTGGGTGGAGTTTCACCGTGTCCCTGTGGGTTTTCTCCGGGTTCTCGGGTTTCCGGTCGCAGTCCAAAAACATGGATTTAAGGTGAATTGGATATAAGGTGGATTTAAACCTAATTGTTCTTAAAATACTGACCAGCTGTTATTTGTTTGTATTAGGCAGGCTTCGATTCCACCATTTTTTTTGAACGTGAATAAGGTCTTCAAACTTGTATTTCAATTAAAGGTTCACATCCTCAGTCCAGTAAATAGTAATTGCTTTGTGACTCTTATCAGGTTTGATAAAGTTGTAAATTACCAAAATCCCAATTAAAAGCTCTTTCATTTATATATTTAATTGCTTTTTATATGTAAATTTTTTGCTTTTCTTTATTTTTCCCATAGTTGTTTACTATTTCCTTACATGACCATTTGGTTCTATCAGCATTTTTTCCATGAGCTGTGGTGATAAATCTCTAAAACATTTTAGAAATGCTTTTTCTGGTCTTTTCAAGCTTTGTGTGTTGCTGCAATCTCTTTCTGCTCTGAAACGGCCACTTTCATCCTAAATCTAGCTTTAGATTGCTATGGCTAAGTTTATATTTATATAGCACTTTGTACAATAGAGATCGGCCTTTAAGCAGCTTAAAAGCAAGCCAAGGCAACAATGGTATGACACACTTCTTGTCATTTTAAAAGAAACCTTAATAGAACCACGGTTCATTGAAAAACCAAAATTTTCCAGTGTGGCAGCAGATGTTAAACAATATCATGGCATAGACTCTTAACAAATAATTCAGTCATTTGGTACATTAACCACTAAAATTGTATCATAATTTTGCAGGTGATATCTTTTAAATTTTGTCTTTTCCAGGTCAAAATTACCTCTAAATCTATGTACACAATCATTTACATTAACTGGTCATGCATGTGCAAGGTGTAAACACAAGATGTCCATCTACTCTTCTATTGGTTATGTGCTTGTAATCAGCACATAAAATATATAAAAATTAGGAATAATAAATAATTCTCATAGCACTATTGGCACTCTGTCCTGGGTGTATCTAATAAACTCCTGAATTGTCCGTATGCGACCCTCGTACCTAGTAAAGGATTAAGCGGAAGATAATGAGATGAAATGAAATAAATGTCATCAGTTATAAGGAAAATACATATCTAGGGCTGGCAACAGCCCTCTAACTGAGAGTGGCTGATCTATATTTGTTCTTCATTGCAAATCTTTGTCTGATGTTGAGGTCACAGCCAGTGTGTTTATAGCTCTGATCTGACCACTCTGTCTTTAAGGGAGCCTGACGTGATCTTGCAACTCTTATTAGGTTCATTATTCACAACTGAAACATCACTCATTAAATCCTGACACTGTCCTAAATCAAACTGATAAATTAGACTTACAAACCAAAAACATAAATTAGACTCCAATATCACCTTTAAGTCACCTTAAACTTAACAATGTGACTTGGCAACTTTTTTAAACTGAGCATAAGTTTATGTGCCCCAGGTCAGAGAGCTGCCTTTCAATCGATTTGTGCATGTCTGTGTTAATCTTCTAACTTTCCAAATCAAATGTAAAATCAAAGTATATTAAATAGTTATTGCAATCCACAGGACATTCCATAATAAATATTACATAACTATGTATAATTCCCAATATCTAAAGATTAACATAACCATCATTTACATTACATTTAGTCATTTAGCAGACGCTTTTATCCACAGCGACTTACAAATGAGAACATTACAAGGCAGAAGTTATGGAGTTATTCCCCTTTTTTATTTTTAGGTATTTGTTAAAAAGATGCGTCTTTAGTAGTTTCTTAAAACTGCTTAGTGATTCTGCCTTATGGACAGAGTTGGGAAGATCGTTCCACCATTTTGCAGTGGTGAAGGCCACGGAGTGAGAATTAGTCACATCACATTTATATACACACTGAATGTGTATGACAATATAGATATAGACAATAAAGTTCATCATAGTTATACAGTTACATGCAAAAATTTGGGCACCCCTATTAATCTTAATCATTTTTAGTTCTAAATATTTGGGTGTTTGCAACAGCCATTTCAGTTTGATATATCTAATAACTGATGGACACAGTTAATATTTCAGGATTGAAATGAGGTTTATTGTACTAACAGAAAATATGCAATATGCATTAAACCAAAATTTAAAAGGTGCAAAAGTATGGGTACCCTTATCATTTTATTGATTTGAATACTCCATACTACTTTTTACTGACTTATTGAAGCACAAAATTGGTTTGGTAACCTCATTGAGCTTTGAACTCCATAGCCAGGTGTATCCAATTATGAGTAAAGGTATTTAAGTTAACTAATTGCAAGTTGTTCTCCTATTTGAATCTCTTATGAAGAGTGGCATCATGGGCTCCTCTCAACTCTCAAATGATCTGAAAATAAAGATTGTTCAGGGGAAGGATACAAAAAGTTGTCTCAGAGATTTAACCTGTCAGTTTCCACTGTGAGGAACATCGTAAGGAAATGGAAGACCACAGGGACAGTTCCTGTTAAGCCCAGAAGTGGCAGGCCAAGAAAAATATCAGAAAGGCAGAGAAGAAGAATGGTGAGAACAGTCAAGGACAATCCACATACCACCTCTAAAGAGCTGCTGCTTCATCTGGCTGCAGATGGTGTCACTGTGCATCGGTCAACAATACAGAACAAGGAGAAGCTGTATGGGCGAGTAATGCGGAAGAAGCCGTTTCTGCAAGCACACCACAGAGTCGCCTGATGTATGCAAAAGTACATTTGGACAAGCCAGCTTCATTTTGGAAGAAGGTCCTGTGGCCTGATGAAACAAAGATTGAGTTGTTTGGTCATACAAAAAGGCGTTATGCATGGTGTCAAAAAAACACAGCATTCCAAGAAAAACACTTGCTGCCCACTGTAAAATTTGGTGGAGGTTCCATCATGCTTTGGGGCTGTGTGGCCAATGCCGGCACCGGGAATTTTGTTAAAGTTGAGGGTCGCATGGATTCCACTCAGTATCAGCAGATTCTTGAGAATAATGTTCAAGAATCAGTGACGAAGTTTAAGTTACCCCGGGGATAGATATTTCAGCAAGACAATGATCCAAAATACCGCTCCAAATCTACTCGGGCATTCATGCAGAGGAACAATTACAATGTTCTGGAATGGCCATCCCAGTCTCCAGACCTGAATATCATTGAACATCTGTGGGATGATTTGAAGCGGGCTGTCCATGCTCGGCGACTATCAAACTTAACTGAACTCGAAATGTTTTGTGAAGACGAATGGTCAAAAATTCCTTCATCCAGGAACTGATTAAAAGCTACAGGAAGCAACTAGAGGCTGTTATTTTTGCAAAAGGAGGATCTACTAAATATCAATGTCACTTTTCTGTTGAAGTGCCCATACTTTTGCACCTGTCAAATTTTTGTTTAATGCATATTGCACATTTTCTGTTAGTACAATAAACCTCACTTTAATCCTGAAATATTACTGTGTCCATCAGTTATTTGATATATCAAACTGAAATGGCTGTTGCAAACACACAAATATTTAAAACTAAAAATGATTAAGATTAATAGGAGTGCCCAAATCTTTGCATATGACTGTATAGTTCATCATTTCATTTCATGAACATGGGATTGCATCCCTCTAACATGTTTGTTGTCACTTAATTTAACAGCTACTATCTGAAACATGTTAATTACTGCAAGTTTTAACTTATTTATATATACAAATTCTTTTTTGTCAGCCGAAAATATATAGAAAAATGTGCTTTACAACAGTATGTATATATGTGTATATATATATATATATATATATATATATATATATATATATATATATATATATTCATTCATTCATTATCTCCCGCTTATCCTCTATTAGGGTCGCGGTGGGGTTCCCCATGCCCATCCAGGGGAGAACGTCTCGGGCGCTGGGCAGATAGACCCAGGACAGGGCGCCAATCCATCGCTGGGCACACACTCACTCACACAGACACACTCTAAATGGGGCAATTTTTGGAGAATTCAATTAACTTGATCCATGTTTTTGGACTGTGGGAGGAAACCGGAGAACCCGGAGGAAACCCACGCAGACACGGGGAGAACATGGAAACTCCACCCAGATGGGGATTCGAACCGGGAATCCCTAGCGCTGAGAGGCGAATGTGCTAACCACTAAGCCACCGTGCCGCCTATATATATATATATATATATATATATATATATATATATATATA
>JAFMOD010000537.1:1061509-1078496 GCA_019802435.1 Corydoras maculifer | reverse complement strand
ATTAAAGTGTCACTTTTCAGTAGTCTCCTTTTTCAGTACTATCATCTCTTAGTGCTCTTCTTTGTCTTTTGATTTTGACTCTTGATTTTTTTTACACTTTGGGGAGCATAAAGATCTAAAAAAAGAAAAGAAAACACCTCCTATTCGAATATTCAGATGATAGTTTGTATTTTTTATATGGAGCAAAACTTTTTATATGAAACAAAGCCATTTGTTTTTCTTGCATTTCAGCAGGTTAGGGGTTAGTAGGCAGAATGAGTACCTAAAGGTAGCATTTGCAGTTTATGCTTATAGACTTAAACTTAAAAAATAAGTGTTTAAAAAATACAGTACCATAAAAATACTTTTTAGCTATATCATCAGTTTTAGTGTTACTATTGCTTATAGGTTTATTTCATCAAATACCAGTTCCCTAGAAAATCCTGGCAACTGCCGATCTGCTAATGTAGTTGTAGGTCTATAGTACATCATTGGCTAAAAGCCCTATTTAGCCCAATTGACTGGTTTCACTGCAAAAACAGTGTTGTATGCTGAAATATTGGAAGTGGTATTCTTTAGTCTACTTGCTGACACTTGAAATTTTAAACTGGTACATTTTGGTACATACCTTTTTCACCTTTTTTCTAATGTAACTTGCTGCTGGTGAATTGAATTTCCCCATTGTGGGACAAATAAAGAGGTCTATCTAATCTTATCTTATATTATCTTGAGCTACATGTTCTTAAACTAGTAATATTTCATCTTTAGGCAAATGTTAAACAGTGAAACTAGTATCTAGTAAACTAGTAAATTTGCTATTACTTTTACAACAGGCTCATTTTCTAACCATGTAACTGCCAATTTTTGGATAGGCATATATTATATAGTATGCTCTAACATGGATACAAAAGTTGAAGTGATTTGTTTTGCCAGTTGTACTTACACACAGATGAATTTGTCCTTCACATTAAACCCTTCTGTGCAATGAAACACACACATTTACACACACTGAGTGAAGTGAACACAATGCATGAAGCTGTGGGTAGCCCTGCATATGGCACCTGGTGAGCATTTGGGGTTAGATGCCATGCCGAAGGGTACTTCATGGATAGTAATGAGACTGGGAATTGAACAGGGGAACTTCAGGCACCTTTACCACAAGCCTACAACTGCCTCACAATTCTACTAATGAATATTCCTAATTCCTTAAACTATCACCAATTACATAATTGCATGAAAACCCAACCAATAATGTAGCAACCTCTGGAAATGACTACAGTAAACTGAATAGTTTGTGGGGTGTCTCGGGAACACCAATATCTTTGAAAGTAAATGAACAGGAAGCAAAGGAGCTTGGTCTTACTGGCTTTTTTCTACGATCACAGAAACAGGATGAGCGGAACCTCTGCAGAGTGCAAAGAAAGGGCAGGAGTCTATGTGATACCATCAAAGTGTCTGTGATGGGCTGTCTGAAGGCCCAGAGGATGCTTGAAAGAGAATGTGTACATCACGCTTGTGACTGTGTGTACAGGTTAATAGGAACTGGGGGTCCACTGTGATGAAGTTGTCCAGATAAGCTGAGGCCAGAGTGATGGTATATGTGAAGCAGAGTGCTGAAAAAAAAATAGTCGATTGGGAAGTGAATAGAAATGGTAACCATGACAACACAGTCCATAATGAAGAGATAAGTGAGTAGATGGTATCAAACAGCAGATGCAATGAGGAGCTAAATGACTTGAACAGGTAGGCATGCTGGAATTCATCCATCCTTCTGAAACATCATCAGTGGGGCCATGTGCAAAAATTTCAACATACTAACTAACTAAGCACTGCCACTATCTCACCAATGCTTGCCACTACTGTAATTGAAAATGACCCAAACAGACATCAACAGTCAGACATTCATGCTATCTTGCCAGTGGATTGTCAACACACACGTGTACATCTCCTCTAGTTATGTACACTTGCAAATGCAGCAGTGTACAAACCCATAGTGTGTGCCAGTTGGCATCAATGCAAAATTTAACAACAACCAAAAGAATATAAAATAAAATAACGTTGTTTAACAACACAAAACTGCACCGTTGAAACAGCAATCCCCCAAAGTCAAAGAGCATGTGTCTTTTAAAGGGAATGGAGAGTGGCATGTGGATTTGATGCATTTTATGTCCAAAACACACCTATAAATAATTAAGAGAAAACATACATGGCTTTTGATCAGTTTCAATGTTCAAAATGTTAATTAGAAAAGGCAGTACAGGGGAGCATGAAGTTAAGATGAGACTGTAATCTTGGACTAAGAAAACTCTTAGATAGAACACAGAACACATTGGTTTTCATATTGACAAATCAAGCTGCCCATAATGCTATGAACTTTCAGAAAGATTTTGTTATTGAATGAGGGAGTGCTGTTTCACAGTGAAGTGTCATATTAAAGCACCTTTACCTGAATCCTTATTACAACTGGACTAAAACAGACTAGCCAACTGAGGAAACAGGTGAATTATTAAGTAAAACTATTTGACCACAAAGCAACATACAGCAGAAGTCAAAAGTTTGGACACACCTACTTCTTGGTCCATTGTCTATTTCCTCCACTTACCATATAGATGGAATTTTTAGTTTCAACAATTACAGACTGTAGTACATTTGTTTGCTTTGTTTTTGTTCCCTATTGGTTAGGTTTTCTCTATTGAAAACTATAACATAAAAGGTATAATTTGGGTGAATTATTTAATAGTGGTGGTTTATTTTTAGTTCTGCAGTGACACAGATGCCATCGGGGGCTTTAGTGCAGCAGTGCTGCTGTAGTTTCATACTGAAACTTTATATACTTTTATATTTATTGGGGAATGGTAGCTCAGTGGTTAAAGTGATGGGCTATCAATCAGAAGGTTGGGTGTCTCCTAAATGACCTAATGTCATATTTCTATTAAAGTGAAATTGATCAATTAATAAAAATGATGAAATGTGTTATTTGGCTAATGATAGCTTAACATTTACATAAGAATATATATATATATATATATATATATATATATATATATATATATATATATATATATATATATATATATATATATATATATATATATATATGCAGTATAAACACTATGGATATATTTAAACTGACTTCTTAAACATTACTTTGTGAGCTAGAGAGAGTAGATCCATAGGCAATAGGACTGACCTTTATGTGAACTGAGGTGAACAGGAAGTAAAGTTTCACTTTAAAGAGTGTTGAAATTCAGCTCTGACAGAAGCCATCTTTTTACCTGTGATCTCTGTGTCTCTTGGCAAGACTTTTCATGCTCACCTGTTTCCCATAGTAAGACCTGTCTATGTGGGGGAAAAAAAGCTAAATCTAAAAAACCTGTGCTTCCTGTCATATTTGCATATGAATATCTGTCTGTCTGTGTGTCAATTTTGTATGTCTGTTTGACCGGCAGACACACAAACATAACATATTTTAAGTCCTATCTTATAAGGTGTCTTGCGGTCCACTTTTACAACTTCTGCCCCTGTCATTGAAATAGCAACACTGCATGCAAATATATCTATTCAGATGGGCATAGTGGTCTCAAAATGAGGTGTGTTCAGGTACATTTTGCTATCTTGGCATTACAAAAAAAATACAGGTTTGCCACTGACTAAAAAACAACCTGGACAGATGTCAACAGTTTGACATTTATTGCCATCATTTCAGTGAAGTGTCAACACATGCGTTTATGTCCTTGCTTGTTACGTACACATGGACATACAGTGGTGCACAAATAGCACATGCTAGTTGGCATCTATGCAAACCTTTACATCAACAATAACCAGAATACATATAATATAATAAGATTATTTTTTATCAACAGAAAATTGCACCATTAGTGACACGCTGATTGATTTTTTGCAAGTTACGCCCAAAACACCTTTACAATAGCAAAAGACACACTGACACACCCTAAACCAATCTACGTGGTGTGTTGTTGGCGAATTGCCAAAGATCCTAGGGGTTTTTACTTCTCGGGGAAGTTAAATGGGAAGTGACAATATAAACTACAGTAGACTTAAGGATCAGTTTTTTATAAAGAGCAACAATCAATTTTCAATTCTGTTCAAAAAAAAATTTGGAAAAAAAACATGGCAATTTGGCCAACAGTGCACCTCATAAAGAATTATTCAACACCACCAACCACTATTTTTGATCTCCCCATGTGCAGGTCTATGTGCAGATGTCTGAATAACATTTCTGACGAGGAAGACAAGCTATTGTAGGACAAATACTCAGAAGCACTCCTGGGAAACAGACTGCTGCTGCAATTCTCCCATCATTGAAAGCCTCAAAGAAATGTCTGCCTTGTATAATAACACTGTCTGAACATGATACTGACTCAATACTCAGAGATTTTGCAGTTGCTACTGAGAGAGGAGAAAAGAATCTATACCGCTAGCTGTTACTTGACGTGTCATTGAATACTGTCAACACGAGAAATGGCAACCTTGAAAAAGATGCCTGCAAAGGAAGCAACAGGATCTGTGATTAATTTGCATAGATTTAAACTCCAAATTGAAAACTAAATCTTCCATATTATTGTGGTAAATTTAACTAAGACACCAGCACACAGTGTCGCTATATTTAGTGACTTTTCATACCTTCTAGCCACATATTTTTTAAAAGAGCAACTAGTGACGAATACTAGTGATTTTTCTGGTGTTACTGGATAATTTTGGAGACACTGAGGTCAACACACATGTTCTTTAGTTGCTGTCCTCAGTGAGGAGTGGGTTCTGCCATAGTGAATTTTTTCCTGGTTCTCTAGTTTCCTCTCACAGCCTAAAAACATGGATTTAATGTGAATTGGCTGCTCTAAAGTTCCGCTAACTAAATGTCCTTTTTTAGGTGTGATTGTGTGATTTTGTGTGTACCTGGCGATGAATTGGTGCCCTGTCCTGTGTATATCTGCCCAGCGCTCAAAACATTTTCCCTGAATGGGTAAGGGAACACCTCTGTGACCCTAGGATCAAGTGGAAGATAATTAGATGATTTCACATCTGTGTGGCATAATCTGTGAAAGTCATTATTCCCAGCTATTTTTAATTATTCTAATTTGGTAAATGTAGGGCATAAATTGTTTTATTAGTGTTGGTATGTCTATTTCTGACTCATTAACTTGCTAATGCTTTTCTGTTTTATTAAAACTTATTAAGCTTATTAAAAGTCAAAAACTTAAGCTTATTAAAAGTCAAATTTGATCACTTTAAACCTGAATCATGTTGTTGCATAATGTCATACACTGAAATAGGAATATTATGTTTAAAACACTTTCTAGGGAGGCTAATATTCTGGCATTGGTTTGGTAAAACATATATATTTGTATTACCTTTAAATAAAGTATGTATTGGTAGGGTTAATGTATAAGTAAATGTATTAACTAAAAAATATGACTCCCTGGAAAAGTGTTTGAACTGTTAAACTGTTTGGTCGTCTTTTTATTTATATTTTTATTTCACACTCACTAGTCTAAGAGGAGAAACACATGTAGAGATGTCTCTTTGATTCGACTTGTATAGTTGCCAAATAGCATTTCATTTAGACCCCTGCCATGAGCTATTTATTGATCATGAAAGTATTTAAAATTTAGATCCTCTGAGTGGTCAGGGTGTTGGGCTATCAATCTGAAGGTTGGGGGTTCAAATCCCAGGTCCACCAAAGTTGTAGTCCACCAATGTGGGTCCTTGAACAAGGCCTTTAACCCTCATTGCTCCAGGGATGTTGTGATTAACCCTGTGCTCACCTTGTTAGTTGCTTTGGATTAAAAAAAACATCTGCTAAATGTACAGTGGAACCTTTGTTTTTGTTGACTTTGAATATCACAGAATTCGGTGTTCATCGATTTTATTCACGGAACTTACGTCTGTTTTTTTATTTATTTATGTATTTATTTATTTATTTATTTTGCGAGTTGAATCAGACATGTACACAAATCTCAGTTTCCCTGTTGTGTTTTCCTTGCTGAGTAAAGGGAAGTTAACTCTTTACTTTTAGCTTCATCGTGGGAAAATTTCCCAGAGCCAATCAGAGATGACCAGAAACACAACTGAGTTACAAAGAAAAAATCATTAAAAAATACGAGAGTGGCATTAGGATTGTTATCGACCACATGTATGGAAAGTCGCCGTCCTTGATAAGTTCCATTGTGGTGAAAAAGGAAGTGAAAAAGAAGGAAAAGTATTTTAAGTCTATCAAAAACAAGTATGTTCAGTTAATGTTACAGTCAATGTTCGTCTACTATACTTTATATTTATTGGTCTGCCCAGCGCCCGAGACGTTCTCCCCTGGATGGGCATGGGGAACCCCACCGCGACCCTAATAGAGGATAAGCGGGAGAAAATAAATGAATGAATGAATGAATATATATATATATATATATATATATATATATATATATATATTTCTTCTGTTTTTAATATTAAAACTAAATTCATTCTCTATAAAATGTATGTATGTATTTTGGAGTCTCTAGAATCAATTTAATCGGATTTACATTGATTTTAAATGGCTTAGTTTTCATCTACTTCGGAATTCAGATTGTTTGCAGATGGATAAGCAGCAAAAACTGCTATATATGCTGAGCGCACACTCACAATAACTGTAAATGTTAGCAATGTTGTAAAGTAAGCGTAGTTCACATATTTTGAACATTGTTTTTATGGTCAAGTTTGTGAGATGAAAGTTCATGACCTCAGTTGAGTTTAATTCCAAAGCAAACTTGTAACAAGTTGTGCCTTAATTTAAGAAAAAAGGAAACCACATGCACCCTGGATGCCAGGGTTTTTAAAACTTAAGCTTGGAGGTTAGTGATGAAAGTCCCGGACCTCCCAACTTTTCCAAAGCTCATTTAAGTAAACTCTTTTTTTTAGCACTACCACAAATTCTTTTAGTCTCCATGGACCCACTTTAAAGGTTTTGAGTGATCTATATAAAAACCTTTAAGCAGCTATTATAGGTTTGAATTTTGAAAAAATAAATAAATATAAAAAAACAGATGGAGCAGATGTAAAATCAGAAGAACTTTTGAATATATATATATATATATATATATATATATATATATATATATATATTCATTCATTCATTATCTCCCGCTTATCCTCTATTAGGGTCACGGTGGGGTTCCCCATGCCCATCCAGGGGAGAACGTCTCGGGCGCTGGGCAGATAGACCCAGGACAGGGCTCCAATCCATCGCTGGGCATACACTCACTCACAGAGACACACTCTATTGGGGCAATTTTGAGAATTCAATTAACTTCATCCATGTTTTTGGACTGTGGGAGAAAACCGGAGAACCCGGAGGAAACCCACGCAGACACAGGGAGAACATGGAAACTCCACCCAGATGGGGATTCGAACCGGGAATCCCTAGCGCTGAGAGGCAAACGTGCTAACCACTAAGCCACCGTGCCGCCTATATATATATATATATATATATATATATATATATATATATATATTCATATTCAAAAGTCTGATTATAACATTGTGAATATAACTATTTTATTTTTTCTAGATGAACTTTGATGAATAAAAATACTAATTTGGTGACCTGCCCTTTAATAAATAACTGGCTTTTTCTGTTTTAATCCTCAGGTTCCCAGAGTCTGCGAGGATTTGTAGAGCTTCGTTTTGTGTTGGAGCCACAAGACATCGTAACGGTGCGCGGAGGTGTGTTTCAGCTCGACTGTCAGGCAAGATCCAACCAAGGGCTTCCCTTAATCTCATGGAAAAAGGACGGTGTGTTATTGAGCTCGGTGGTGGATGAGAGGAGGCAGCAGCTGGCCAATGGTTCACTCGTAGTGCAGAATGTTGTGCATTCCCGCCACCATCGGCCTGATGAAGGAGCATATCAGTGCCTTGCTAATCTTGACGGTGTAGGAGCCATCGTCAGCCGCACGGCTAAGGTTGCAGTCGCAGGTAAAAAATGACATTTTGTAGTTTATGAGAAACTTTCATCTCTTTATCTTCTGCTTAAATTCTAAAAGGGTTGCTGGGGGAATGGTGTCAACTGTGGGAGGACAATGGAGAAACCTACACGGACATGGGGAGAACCATGTCCGTAAAATTTTAGTATTACTTAGTCCTATTGTCACGTGTGTTTAAAATTAAGCATAAAGCTATGCATACCCTTGGAACAGGCCCTTTCCTGTTCCAACTGTACCTACAGTACAACATATCTATAAAAACATGGTTGTGCGAACGGACTTGCCTGACTAATACCTTAACCCTTTGAGATAAACTAGAGTAGAGATTGTAAACCAGACAAACCCTCTTATCCAGCATCACTGTCTTGTAGAAGACACTCACTATGTCGTAGATAGTAATAAAACCTCATGCTTTGTAAGAATATAACACACTACCATCATGTAGGTGCACAGCCTAAAGGCTCTAGACCAGTGGTCCAAAATCCATTGAGGGGTACTCGTCCTGGTGATGCCAGAGCTCCCTGTAGCATCAGCAATCTGGACCAGACTATACCCTTAAATTCAAAATTTGTTTAAGCTGAACAAACATAACATATGCCGTTACAGAAGGCAGGGATGCAATGAAATGTCTATTGCATGGCAGGCATATAGGCAACATTTACATCATAGAGCAAAAATGATAATTGAACAGAATTTAGTTTCCTTTAGCAGCAGCTCAGCTGTAGAGCATTATTTGGTGAAGCTTGACCCATGAAAAGTATAATATTTCGAAAGCCAGGCTCTGGTAAATTACTGAAGAGTAGCAGCGGGCACACAGTGTAATATTTATGTAAGAACATTACACTCTGTGCACATAGCAGCAAATGCTAAAAATAATTTATATTAGACTTTCCAATAGAGATTTTCGTTTTCAATCTACTATATAAAATTGACCTGTTGAAGGGATGGTGGAAAAAAAGGAGCAATTTCTCACTCCATGCAGAGTGCAGGGATGTAACTGACCTGCTGTCACTCTGAAGACAAAGCTACATCTGGCCTCTCAGCTCCTTCAAGGCTAGATCCTAATTCCCTGCTGAGAACTGGACTCGGGCTAAATAAGGCTCAGTCTGCAGATGTCAGTTTGGCTCTAGAACTGGCTGCAAAGTTGAATGTGTACCAATCTAGACCTTAGAGGGAAGGTTTAACCCTTCCATAAATAGTCTCTATAATGTAGATTGGATCAGAACAAACATATTTAAAATTAATTCATAGAATTAAAACATGGAATTTCCATGTTCTTGACATGTCCACATGGGTTTCCTCCCACTAAAACATGAAAAAATACAAGATGAATTGGCTGCACTAAATTTCCCCTATGTGTGTCTGTCTGGCGCTGTCCTGGATGTACCTGCCCGGCGCCTAATATTTGGATGGGCAACCCCTGCAACCCCACTAGAAGATTTATGTGGTTAAAAATGAATAAATAAATACATCCATCCATTATTTTCTGCTTTATCCTCTACTAGGGTAGAGGAGTTTCCCCATGCCCATCCAGGGGAGATCGTTTTGGGCGCTGCGCTGGCCGCCAATCTATTGCTGGGCACACACTCACTCACACAGGCACACACACAAACACACTCTAGGGGCCATTTTGAAGACTTCAATTGACCTTGATCCATGTTTTTGGACTGTGGGAGGAAACTGGAGAACCCGGCGGAAATCCATGCGGGCACGGGGAGAACATGGAAACTTCACCCAGATTGGGATATAAACCGGGAATCCCTAGCGCTGAGAGGCGAACGTGCTAACCGCTAGGAACGTTATTAAAAATAAATAAAAATAATAATAATTCATTTATTATCTTCCACTTTATTCTGTACTAGGGTCGTGGGGGGTTTCCCATGCCCAACCAAGGGAGAGCTTTTCGGGTGCTTGAGAGATACACCCAGGACAGGGCGCCAATCTATCGCAGGGCATGCATACTCACACACACACACATGTTTTTGAACTGTGGAAGGAATCCGGAGAACCTGGGGAAACCCCCACAGACACGGGATGAACAAGGAAACTCCAACAAGATTGGGATTCAAACCTGGATCTCCAGGGGAAGAGAGGAAAACTTGCTAAACATTTGCTAAACCATACCTTCCCATTTTCATAATTAATAATCAGTCTGTCCTTATGTTATTCTGATGTAGAACATAAATAATTCTAATATGACTTTATAGTCGTTGTGTCTCTGGTTGTGAGAGAGTTCTGCCATTGGTTGTTAGACATAAGAATATTTATTTGTTTCCTTATTCCACTAAAGCCTATCCCATTGCTCATTTGGCAAAAAGCGAGGAAGAGCTCTAGTCATGATGTCAGTCAGTCACAAGGCAAACATTTCAGACTAACGCATCCATGCATGAATTTACACATTTCAGTACATCTGACCTATTTGACTTTAAATATATGTATAGAACGGAACCTTGCAATACTCATGATATTATTTATCCTATGTCCCATTTACACCAGGTATTACTGTGATTCAGATTTTTAACAGGGCTCAGGATCTTTTTATACCAGATGGCTTAATGTTAAGGAAAGAGGTTCTTCAGATTTGAGCACATGGTTGACATTAAATTAATGTACCATCAAAAACGATTTCATTTGAGTCGCAGAATAATTACAATATAATGGTTATTGTCATCATGGAAATTGAAAAACCAACAGCTTGCTCATGAGCACCTTAAACCTTTTTTTTAAATGACAGAGAGCCAAATGAAATAGTTAAAGTCAGTGCTTTATTGTCCTCAATAATATCCTGCTTTAATTACTTATTTTAGTAACTCAATACTAATCACATTTGTAAAGTTAGACTTACAGTTTCCTTATATCAGTTTACCACAAAAGTTTATTTGACGAAACCTGTAAGTGAGGCCTCATCATACTAGCAAAGAAACATTTCATCCATGACACATGCTCATCCAGGTTAGAATCCTGATCAGGGTGGAATTCCCATGTTCTTCACATGTCTGCATGGGTTTTCTCCCAAAGCCCAAAAACACAGAAAAAAAAACTTAAAATTTTTTAATTTTCATTTTTTTAAATTTTTTTTTTTTGGGGTATTGCCCCTATGTGTGTGAGTGAGTGCGTCCCCGGTGATGGATTGGCACCCTGTTCTGCTCTCCCCTGAATGGCCATCGGGAACCCACCGCCTCCTCTCTGCGACCCTAGCAAAAAAAAAGACATTGATAAGAAGTGTGTTCTTGACTGATTTGACAATCATAGCTTTATTTTACTGGCCTCCAAGTAACTTATAATCAAATAATCAAATTTAGTCATAAAAATAAATCAAATTAATGTAACTATCAGAAAAAGGCACCAGCAGTGAAGAAGCAAAAATATTGATGAATTGCAAAAAATCTTACAAGCAAGCAATAACAAACTAACAAAACAAAGTTTAAATACAGAATGACTATAAAGAAGTAAAATACATATGAATATAAGTTTAAGTGTTTAAAAATTTAAGTTAAGTTTTAAAAAATGAATATGAAAGTATGGAGATGCTACAGATGGCACATAGACAGGTGTTAAATATAGTTATGCAAAGGCATGCAGAGGAAGGTACAGAATATATGCAATTAACAGGAACACAACAAATTGCTGAATTAAAGCAGACAGTCTAAGTTAGGGAAGATGGCAAGACTTTCAAAGACACTCAAGCAAATCAATTACTTCTCAGCGAAAAGGAGGGCAGGATCTAAATAGAAAGCAAATGGATGACAATTAGAAAGTAGGAGAATTCTGTGTCACCATAGAAAACAGATGCTACACATAAACATATTCAATGAGCTGATGTAAACAGAATAAATAAATGCAAAATAGTAACGCTATTGTATATGTTACTGACTTCAACATTCTATCCATCCATTATCTTCCGCTTAATTCTCTACTAGGGTCATGGTGGGTTCCCCATGCCCATCCAGGGGAAAACATTTTGCATCAATTGCTGGGGATCCAGATTTGAATTCCAATCTGGGTGGAGTTTTCATGTTCTCCCCATCAAGTCCGTTACAACAGAGCAAGCAAACCAACCAATTACCTAGAGCCCCGAGCTGGCCTAGGGCCACCAGACAACGACTGGTTATTCATTAAATGCAACTACAAAATTTGTGAACCCTTTAAATTCTGTGATGGTCAATGCTGTACAACTATACTGTTATCTGAGTTCTCCTTATGGGGGGCCCTCCTACTAATTGCTCCAAACTTACTTCTTAACTTATGTAAGCAATACTTGGTTGGTGGGGCATTCAAGGTAAATTGGCTGCTCTAAACTGACTTTGTCCATATTGCCCATATATAGTGTGTGTGTGTGTGTGTGTGTGTATTTTAGAGTGAATAAGTGTATGCCCTTTGATGTATTACCGGCCGGTCCTGGGTGTCTAACCAGGGCCCTTCAATGGGCATGGGGAACCCCCCCGCGACCCTAGTAGAGGGTAGTAGTGATAATTTCATACACTAAAATTTATATTTAAAAAGGCAAACTAAATTACTCCTATTACATTGCTGTTTGCAAGAGCCATCTTAAAGATGATCTAAGATATGACATACAGTAGTAAAGAGACCAATTGGCAGGGTTAATGTTGTTATTGTGGGACATTAAGCCACAGTATTATTTATTGGAGTCTTTAATGCCTTGCCAGTTGGCATACGAGTTAAAACTGTGACTCCAAGCAGATGATCTCATGTGACCTGATCGGTGTCTCATCAACAGGGAGCCGTCTGTACTAAAAATCTGGCAAGAAAATCCAAAGTTTTGCCATCTGATGACTTTAAATCGCCAGATGGGTCATTGTGGTTTCTCAGCGGGAACAGAAAACTACAGAAAAGCAAATAAGAATGAAAAACTTGTACATTACCTGAATCTGATGATCAGTGTTTGATGAACAGACTATGCAATCAAAACACATAGTGCTTTCAGAAAATTACCACACTCCTTTGAAATTGCTATTTCTTGTTTCACAGCCAGAAATGAAAACTCATGGCAACATATTTCTCATAATTTTAGTATTGACACATTTTTACTTACACCATTTGTCAAGTGATATAGAAAAACATCAGCTTTTGAAAGTATAAAAAACAGGGTTGGCAAAGAAATCGGTCTCGTCTGATGTAACACTTTGTAAAACTATTTTTGCTTTGATCACAGTTATCAGTTTTTGTAAATCAAGAGCTAAACAACTGATTTTCAGCTGTGTAGCTGAGAGCAGTGGACCTTGTTTTAAAAAACTGGGTGTATTTGCATATGTGCTTAAATGTGAGACAAATGAAGCTCTTAAGTGGAGAAGATTCATAACATAATATTTTCATTGACTTGTTTTATAATTTTATACTTTGATCACTCTAATTAGTTTTGGATATCAACTTTAATCTGCAGCAATACAATTTAGAATGGCTGGTCAAATCTGATTAATTTAGTGTAAATATTATTTTTTATTACTGAAAGTGACAAATTTCCTTAATTATACTCATTCATTCTTTCATCTCCTCTACTAGGGTCTACTAGGGTCCCTTTGCCCATCCAGAGGATAACATTTCAGGTGCTGGGCAGATACACTTAGGACAGGGTGCCAATCAATTGCTGGGCACACACTAACTCACACAGATACACACAAACAAACACTATGTGAGGCAATTCAGAGCATTCTAATTTACCTTGAATTCATTTTTTTGAGAACAATAAAACTCCACCCAGATTGGGATTTAGACCTGGATCCCCAGTGCTGAGAGGCAAATGTGCTAACCACTAAGCCATCGTGCTGCCCCTTAATTATACTCAGTGATTTTAATAATTTTCAACAAAAATATATCATTTTATTGTCAGGTGCACATGGACATTTGCCACATAGTGCATCTTGGATAATGTTTGCTGATTGAAACCAGAGAACCCAGAGGAAGCCCACTTGGAGAACATGGAAACTCCACCCAGACTGAGATGCAAACCTGGATCCCCAGGTGACGCTGGATCCCCAGCAGAGGCGCTAACTATTACACCACCTTGTCGCCACTTATTTAAAACTTTCTTATATAAAGCTATTTATTTTTGGCTCACTTGGAAGCAGCCAACCACATGGTCATGTGGTTGACCATGGTTGATTACCATAGAGGTGGCCTGAGTCTGTTCTGTGTGAAGTTTACATGTAAAGTCTTAACACAGGTATTTTTTTCACAGTCCAAAGTCGTATAATTCAGGTGATTAGGAAATACTAAATTGCCCCGTGATGTGAATGTATTTGTCCATTTGGCTGCATTGTAAAAAAACTGACAAACTGACCAGCGTGTATGCTTTTTTCACCAATGACCTGCCATCATAAATAGGATAAGTGGATTAGGAAATAAATGAATGAATGTTAAACTTGTGGTTGCTGCAGTCGTCGACGGTGCTGGGTGGACATGAGAAAAGTGTTGATCCAGCCTAGTGGTGGAATGCATTATTCAGTGTGGCACTGAGCAGCCTGACAAATCTTAAATGAGGATTTATGGCACCGAGGCCACATTTCCACTCTTCCTCCGTGAAAAGAAAATAGAGCGTTTTTAAAACTTGTTTGAGGACAGCTGAAAAACTACCAGATGCAGACCTAAAATCTAGTATTACATGTCATTTATTTTTTCGTTGACGATGTCTTGTTTAAATGATAACACCATATCATTATTATTTGGGGTGGCACGGTGGATTAGTTGTTAGTACATTGGCCACTCAGCACTGGAGATCCAGGTTCAAATCCTGATCTGGGTGAATTGGCTACCCTAAATTGTCCATATTAAAATTGTCCCTATAAAGTGTGTGTGTGTTCTCTTTGTAAGTGTGCCCATCGATTAATTGGCGCTATGTCCTAGGTTTTTTTTTTCCCCGAATGGGAACCCCCTTGTGACCCTAGTACCTAGTATAGGATTAAGAAGATGAGAAGATAATAAAAAATATTATTTAATATGTGGGACATACACACACAGGGCGGCACAGTGGCTTAGTGGTTAGCATGTTCGCCTCTCAGCAGTAGGGATTCCCGGTTCGAATCCCCATCTGGGTGGAGTTTCCATGTTCTCCCCATGTCCGTGTGGGTTTCCTCCGGGTCCTCTGCTTTCCTCCCACAGTCCAAAAACATGGATCAAGTCAATTGAGTTTTCCAAATTGCCCCATGTAGAGTGTGTTTGTGTGCGTGTCTGTGTGTGTGAGTGTGTGCCCAGCCATAGATTGGCGCCCTGTCCTGGGTGTATCTGCCCAGCACTCGAGACGTTCTCCCCTGGATGTGCATGGGGAACCCCACCGAGACCCTCATATAGGATAAAGCAGAAGATAATGAATGAATGAATGAATGAATACACACACACACACAGTTACATTTTACTTATGTAAAAGTTGCATTAAAAGTGATAAAGTAATCTATTTTTACAGTGAAATTTGTCCTTCACATTTATCCCACCTGTGCAGTGAAACACATACATATACACACACTGTGTGATGGGAGCACACGTGCTTAGAGTGGTCAGCAGCCCTGTGCACGGTGCCCGGTGAACAGTTGGGGTTAGTTACCTGGTGGGACCAGGAATCACACCAGTCACCTTCAGGTCACAAGGCTTGTTCCTTAACCACAAGCCTACAACTGCCCATTTACACATGCAACATAACTTTAAACGTATTTTATATTTAACTTAAGCAATGAGGGTTATTGCTGAGATACAAGGTCCTTTTTATCCTAAAGCCACTGCACTAAGAGGTCACAATGATGACCCATTTTGTTTTATTCTCCACATAATGCCACCTTGCTCAAAGGGAATTGGGTCATAAACAGAGTGATGCTGATATGGCCATTAAACATAACCATGTTTTGACTTTTACTACTTAATGACCTTGAGATATTATTAATCTATCTACAAGTTTTTGATTTGACAAAGAAACTAGCCCCCCTCACACACACACTATCTTGCTTCGAAATAAAACCAAGCCACAGAGCAGAGACAAATCAGATTACAAGCACATCACATTCAGCACTGTGGCAAATTCATTGGCAACTTAATCCAGTTAAGATCATGAAAAGGTCCCTAGTCGTCTCCTGCATGCAAGACCAGAACGCTTCAATGAAATGCAGCTTGCAGTCTTTCTAACTCGTTTAATCAACACATGCAGACTGAAAGGTTGTGCAAGAGTTCCTGTGAGGGCTTTGTTCAGATTTCTCCCAGTTTCTCTAAGTGACTGTTCATTATCACTGCCAATTAGTAATAATTAATCCTAATTAAAAGGGTAAGGTCATGCTGTATGGTGATAACTGCCATCAAATTGTTGAACAGGACAAGCAAACAGGAGGCAGCAAAACAAAAAAAGCCTACTACAACCAAGTTGTTTTGTTCTTTTCTGATTAATGTAATTTAATCAAACCCCGTGGGTGTACAATGAGCAAATGAAGTGTCTATAGTTAACACTACAGCTCACCTGCCAAGAAGGAAAAATTCATGGACAATAGAGTATCTTTATTATATTGGTGTGGCACTGTGGTGTAGTGGTTAGCACGATTCAGGTCCAGATCCCAATCTGGGTGGAGTTTCCATGTTCTTACCGTGGGTTTTCTCAGGGTTTTCAGGTTTCAAAACCAACAGTCCAAAAACATGGGTTAATTGGCTTTGCTAAATTGCCCCTATCTAAATTACCCCTACTGGTGTGTGTGTGTGTGTGTGTGTATCCAGTGATGGATTAGTGCCCTGTCCTAGGTGATCTGCCCATCACCCAAAATGATCTCCCCTTGATGAGCATAGATAACCCTTCAAGTGACCCTAATAGAGGCCAAGGAGCATGATGCAATGCAGGGAGCTTTATTATCTACATTATAGCAATAATGAATATTGGAATAGAAATTAATGCATAATTGCAAATAAAAAAAGACAATTTAATTAATGTTTAGGAATATACATATATGTCACATCGCAGAAATAAAAAAAGGAAATGTGAAAAGTAAAAGAATGTTTTATGTTACATATATGTATATATATATATATATATATATATATATATATATATA
>JAFMOD010000537.1:1026269-1049552 GCA_019802435.1 Corydoras maculifer | reverse complement strand
ACAAAGTATTGACTCAGGGGGGCTGAATAATTTTGCACATCGCACTTTTCAGTTTTTTATTTGTAAAAAAATTGTTGATTCATGTATAACTTTCATTCCACTTCACAATTGTATACCACTTTGTGTTGGTCTTTCACATTAAATTCCAGTGAAATATATTTATGTTTGTGGTTGTAATGTGACAAAATATGGAAAAGTTCAAGGGGTATGAATACTTTTGCAACCCACTGTATATTGCAAATGACTTCGAATCCCTTCCCTCTTTCATTTAAATAAAAATTTAATGTCGAGTACAAAACGTTTTCACATTCCAACACACAGCATGCTTTGGACGTGGGCAATCTCTCAAGTGCAGCATGGAGTCATTGGGTTTAAGAAGTCTGTGTTTTGACTTAAAGGCTCATAACATAAAGGAGCTAAAAATCCTAAAAGTCAGTGAGAATTATTTAGGGCCAAATCTTATTAAAGTTTAGGTCATTTGGGGCTTTATGGTTATGCTGGTGAATGGTTAAATGATGAAGGTAGTTTGTGAAACAAAAACTTGAATGGTATATATTTATTACCTTACATAACAAAATTATGACATGATAGCAATGAGTTCATACAGGTTATGCTCACATTACAAGTTTTATTGTTTAAAAAGATCCTAATCCTAAGATAGATTTGGATGTTATTGGATGATTAACATTAATTAGGTAGGTGACCTGTACCTGCCAATACTGTAAACAAAAATACCACATGCCAAGACACACTAAAAAGTGAAGACAGGATTTGCAGGACCCCAAAATAGATTTTTATCAAGCAGAGTGTTCAGCATTTTGGAACTGCAGGCATAACACAAGCACATCTCATACTGCTGACATGCGCTAGATGTTCTTTCTCAGGCTTTCTAGCTTTTTAAAAATCCTACACAAGACAGACAATGAATAAAAACATGTAGCCCGATAGATGGCACAATGGCAGGTTCATATCCCAATATAGGTGGGGTTTCCATGTTCTCCCTGTGTCTGCGTAGGTTTTCTGGTTTTCTCCCCAGTCCAAACACATGACTTGAAGGTAAATTAGAATGCTGTAAATAAACCTGTTCCCCTGGATGGGCAGGGGGAACCCTTCCCCTGTAAATCTAGTAGAGGATTGAGAGGAAGATATTGAATAAATGTTACCAATTCCCTGGCTCCACCTCCAATAGCAAATTTGTGTTTGATCACAACTCCATGGCACAGATGCGTACATATACACTAATATGTTTTAGTTAGCAGTTTGCCATTTTAACATGTAGGGAATAAAATGTTCTTAAGCTTAACATGAAGTAAAAAAGTAAAAGCCAGACTGTAGCATTGGCTACAAACAGATGTGAGTATGGTCCATTACTTTTTCAATACACTACATAGCCAAGAGCTCGCATAAATTTCGATCCGAAAATTATCATTGATCACATGGCCATAAATTAAGTACAAATTTAATTTAGAATTAAATTCACATATGAAATTAAATTCACATACGAAAGTGAATTGTGTGATTTTACAGCTCAGATTGGTCATGTCCACGTAGCCATTGGCAGAAGGGCTTGTTTTAAGTTTGAGATGGTCAAAATTAAAACTGCTCGATATAGTAAAGTGACAAATTTCAATAATTTTGCAAAATTATCATTGCATTGTTTCAAATTGGTCCTATAAGTGATTTCTGTTATGTTGCATCTTTAATTATTCAATGGGTGTTTTTCATCAGATTATGACAAAATAAGTATGTAAATAGGGCTCTACTTCATTCGGCTGCTTCTGTTAGGGGTTGTCACAGCATGAAACCCCACATCTTCGGTTTACATGCACTGACTCGACCCTTATGTTCATCTGGGTTTGGGACCAGCACTATGAGTGCACTAAAAAGATAATCTTCAACAGGTAATAGAGTATTTTTAAATTACCCATGGGCATGTTTTTGAAATGTGGAAGGTAACTAAAGATCCTGGCAGAAAACCAAGCACATGGAGGATGTGCAGACTCCAGGACCTGTTCGATCTGTCAAGAACTAAAACCCAAAACTCCTGCTGTGAGATGGAAGTGCTAACGTTCCCTAACCTACCTACAAATAACTGACCTAGATCTGTTTTAATAAGATCTCATCTTATCTCACCATCTTGGCACATACACTTACACTATATAGGGATAATTTAAAGGGGTGCAATTTAGAGCACCCAATTCACCTTGGATCCATAGTTTTTGAGAGGAAAATGTAGAATGTGAAGAAAACCACTAAGTTTTGCGTTAATGTAAATTCATACATGACCTTCTGCTTAATCCTCTACTAGGCACTAGGTTTGCTGGACACACACTCACTCGCACAGACACACTATATTTGGTGTCTTTTTAGATTTAGGCAAATTAGAACAGCCAATTAACCTTGATTTTATAGACTGTGGGAGGAAACCCACGCAGACACGGAGAGTACATGGAAACTCTACACAGATCGTGCCACCCGCTAATGTAAATGAACTATGAATAAACTATCGGGTCATACTCTAAATGGATAATTTTTTAAATGAATCATTTTAATATCTTTATGAATTCTCACAACAAGACAAATGATGAATTCCTGGCAAAATTAAATGACAAGGGCGGCACGGTGGCTTAGTGGTTAGCACATTCGCCTCTCAGCGCTAGGGATTCCCGGTTCGAATCCCCATCTGGGTGGAGTTTTCATGTTCTCCCTGTGTCTGCATGGGTTTCCTCTGGGTTCTCCGGTTTCCTCCCACAGTCCAAAAACATGGATCAAGTTAATTGAATTCTCAAAATTGCCCCATTTAGAGTGTGTCTGTGTGAGTGAGTGTGTGCCAGCGATGGATTGGCGCCCTGTCCTGGGTCTATCTGCCCAGCGCCCGAGACGTTCTCCCCTGGATGGGCATGGGGAACCCCACCGCGACCCTAATAGAGGATAAGCGGGAGATAATGAATGAATTAATGAATTAAATGACAGTAACCAATAATGACTGGTTTAAAAATATCTTTATCCTAACCTTAACCTTATAAATTGAAATTAAATATGCACACAGCACTGAAATGTACTCTGTAAGTATGAGTATAAATGTATACAGATTTTTAAATTGCGTACGGTTTATGGATTCAGATTTGTTTGTCGATCCGATGGTACTTATACAGTGACAGTTATCATTTGTTATTATTTGCCTCACACAGCAATTCTCTTATCAAGAAATTTCTTCACTTTTTTACCTATTCTTTCATTATCCTGCTCATGCAGATTTATTCCTCACTTCGATAGAGAAGTACCTGTAAATCAGATCACTCATGCTGGTTGTTGTGTTCACTGGAAAAATGTTGTTATACTCGAATCAATAAGAAAATCTATTTAGTTTATTGACCCTTAACCCTTTTTAACTTTTCTAAGTGAAAAATCCTAATAGGAGTCCACATATTATTTATCAGTGTAATTGCTTTTAACATCCCATTATAACCCAAAGATACACAATTTTAGCCTTGACATTGTGTATAAATGTAGACCTGAAAGCCTTGCCACAGGTTTTTGTATTTTTATATTAGAAAAAGGGCTACAGCCATTAACCCACCCTACAACATCATTTTAATCAGTGACATATGGTACATCCATGGCCATAGATGTTAAATAATATTTGATCGGTTGTGGACCTTAACAAAATAAAATTAATTAAGGTTGGTCTACATTGTATAATTATAAACTACAAAGTACTTTTACTATAAATTGGTTTAATTTATACGTTTCTATAAATATACCAGCATTTTCCAAGTAAATATTAAATATATAAATTATTTCTGTATGCACAAACAAAGCTTGAAAGTTTTCACCAATATTGTGTATGGACTTTATTATTTTTTTCTTCAGAATGACTGTGTACTAAGACATGCCTTACTGTCCAAAACATACCAAAATCATATAAAATATTTTTTTAGAGGGCAGCGTTGAGGTTAGCATGACCGCCTCTTAGTGCTGGGAACCCTGGTTAAAACCTGAATCTGGAGTTTCAATGTTCTCTCGGTGTGGGTTTTCTTCTGGTTCTCCCACAGTCTGACAACATGAATATAAGGTAAATTGGCTGCTCTAAATTGTGCTATAGTGTGTGTGTGTGTGTGTGTGTGTGTGTGTATCTTTGTATCTTTGTATCTGTCTGCTCAGTGCCCAAATCATTCCCCCTTGGATTGGCATGAGAAATTGTAAAATTGTAAAGCTGTATCTAATGTTGGTGGTGAATGAAAGACCAAAAATATTTTCAAGATCAAGTTTTTTCTAAATATCTATATTTATTTTAAATAATTGTCAGAATGCCCAGAACCAATTAATACATTACCATCTATTTTTTCACCAATTACTTTCAATGTATTTTCAATATTATTCTGCCTGATCTGTCTGCTTTAGGGGTGAGATGAATACAGATTTTCATGATTACAGTATATAATTATATTCATTCATTCATTCATTATCTCCCGCTTATCCTCTATTAGGGTCGCGGTGGGGTTCCCCATGCCCATCCAGGGGAGAACGTCTCGGGCGCTGGGCAGGTAGACCCAGGACAGGGCGCCAATCCATCGCTGGGCACACACTCATTTACACAGACACACTCTAAATGGGGCAATTTTTGAGAATTCAATTAACTTGAACCATGTTTTTGGACTGTGGGAGGAAACCGAAGAAACCCGGAGGAAACCCACGCAGACACGGGGAGAACATGGAAACTCCACCCAGATGGGGATTCGAACCGGGAATCCCTAGCGCTGAGAGGCGAATGTGCTAACCACTAAGCCACCGTGCCGCCTTATATAATTATATAATTATTATTATTATTATTACGCATTTGTTTCATGAACGGCGCTCCTGAGATAAATCCATTGTAATGTTTTTTTATCATAGTTAATTGAAAAAACAATTAATTGCCTCAACCCTAGTCTGATTACACCTAATACTTCAGTAAATAAAGCCTGTTTGCATCTTTCTGGGATATAGTCATAGGGGTATAATCAGTTGTAAATTGTTAATTATTCATCAACTTTTTTATTAAGCAATGACTGTATTTGTGCAATCAGTATGTCTATATCTGTTTATTTATGCAGTTAAAGAAGGTCTTTTTTAAAGCATGGCAAGCCACAGGGCAGATGCACTTAAAGGCTTAATGAGGAATTTTGAGACGATCAAGTGCCTCTCCTATAGCACTTTGAAGAACATAATTAGAATTCAAATGTTCAACCCTGAGAAGAAAGGAAATGGGGACTTGGTTCAAAAGCACTTTGTTTATAGCATGTATACACTCAAAAACCTCCTTCATCTGACTCACAAAGAGCTTTCATAGGAACTTAGGATGAAATTCAGGATCAAACACCTGACATGATGGAGCCAAAATAGCAGCTATAAACGCCAGCATCACATCCCTTATTGCAGCTTTATTTACACTCAGAATAAACCTTCCACTTTTTTCCTTGTTTTTATTCATTCATTTATTTATTTTATTATTTTTTTAAACTTCTGCCAGATGCAGGGCAATCGTTTCCTAAGATGTTGTGAGGGGTTTTGTGGCCACTGCTAATATTTATTCAGTGGTTGCAGCCACTCTGGTGAAACTCTGGCTTTGTTGAATTCAGTGTGTTGAAGAAAGAAATGTAATTGTTTTCATGAATTTTGTGTGCTGAGTATTAGAAGTTTTATTTACAGTGTCACAATCCAGATCGGGAATCGCGAATTGCTGCATCTTTAAATGGCATTTTAATCTGTCTGTAAAAGCCATTAAATGATGCCTCTACATAACAAAATCATTAAAGCATGCCTTTATTAGCCACCTGTTATCATCAATGTGTATTAATAGTATAGTATTAATGTATTAATTAATCACTATAAGTGGATAGCTAAAAAGTACAATTGAAATACTGTATATGTGGTGAATGTTTTAATGTAAGTGTACTGGGCTTTTCACTTCTGGTCATCATGTTGGTAAAAACAAATAACTTTGATTACTGCTGATATATTCTTCTCCCATCCTCTGCCTACCTGCTGCACTTCCTATTTATCACTGTAAAAGGAAAACAAATAGGTTTCTCACTCTGTGCTCCGTCTGTCTTTCACTATGCTAATTTGATTTAGCACCACTTTCCTTTCATTTGAATTAGAGACGTAAATCAAGGCCCTCTAATGAAGTAGTATAAGCAGAGATTGGAATTTCCTGCCCACATTGTGCACAAGCTAAAAGCAGGGCTTTGCATTATACCCACTGAACTATTGAGACAAATGTGTTTGATTTAGCAGCAAGGGTTGTAAAGGGAAGTAAGGGGAGATTACACTGGCGCAGTGGGCATTAAACTAACATTTAAAGCTATGCCACGGAAAATCAACACCAGACTTTTATTATACAGAACTTGGCTTATCATTAAATCACATGCTAAGAGAAACAAAATGATTAATTATTAAGTTATTTTATGCATTTGGCTTTATTTAGATTTTGTAATTATGATCATGTGTATTTTATGTTGCTTTAACAATAAATATACATAATTTAAAGGAATAGTAAATAAAAATTATTCAGAAATATAATAAGGCTCATATTCTTATGTGAATCTATTGCTTAAAAAATGATTGGTGTCAACCATATAAAAATTTTTCTTTTTTTTAATGAACTAAATAATAGACATCCCGTTGTAAGGTGTAGGAGTAAAACTCATTAAATTGTGTGAAACACCTATGCAGGTAATCAAAACTTTATTAAACATGACTTAATTTAATAAATTAAGATCATAAAATGTACTATTATACCTGGACCATAACTTAAAACTCCTCAGATGAGGCAGAACAACAGAAAATAAAACTAACAGAGGCGAATCAATGAAGAAATCAAACAAGAGAGACAAGATAAAAATCTATAAAACTTAAAACTAAACACAAGCAGTGATGAGTAACATACTTGATTACTCAGCATTTTACTACCGCTCTCCAAGTTTCTGTATGTTAAACGTAATTGTGAAATGGCCATCAAGCCAAACTAGAAGTAAACAATAAGCTAAGCAAAAGAGTGATTTCCCAAGAGCCACCACATAGATTCACGGAATGAAAAGCTCACAAGAGCTTTTCATGATCAAATACTGAAATACACATAAAGCTAAACAAGGAATTGGTAGTCAAATAACTAAAATTAGAATGCACAAAAGTGGGGCATGACCACAATCAACTTCAACCCTTCAAACAAGGCCAAGCAAACAGCTATAATCCCTGACTGAGCTAGGAGTAAGTACAGGTAAATAGACCAGGGGAAGCTGACAGAGGCAAATGCAGAGTGTCATGCTAATGAGCCACATATCTGGGCATAATCAGCAGATGTGAATTGTAGAAACTGGAAAACAGGGAAAAAATGACAACACCTGACAAACTCATGAATCCTCACAGAAGCACTTTTTCAGTAAAACACTTTCAGGCTTACAAATTATACAAAACACAGTATAAATACATTAACAGGTGGAACGTCCTAGCTGGCATGTCAACGGTTATTCATCATTGGGGTCATGGTTGATTTAAATGTCAGTTAAATTTTAATTTTGAAAAAAGTGAGTCAACTTTGAGACCACAAAATAGTATTAACATCTTTCTTTTAATTGCACAATTTTTCATTCTACACCATACATTACTTGCCATCCACATCTACTATTATTAAATTCTCAACATTTATTTATAGATAATTTACAAACTTTTATGTTTAACACTTACTGGGTTTCATGTTAATTCATCACTAAATCAAGCAACCATATTTCAGCTTTTGAGGTTGAAAAATGGCCAGCTTGGTTGGCCCAACATACTGAATATCTCTTCCTTAATATTAAGTGTTTTCTATTTATTAAAAATAAGTTTTTATTTTTTTATTATAATTAACATTATACAGCATGGCTGACACAGTGGCTTAGTGGGTAGCACATTTGCCTGTCAGTGCTGGGGATCAAGTTTCAAATCCCAATCTGGGTGGAGTTTCTGTTCTCTCCATGTTCTGGTTTCTCAGGTTCTCGTGTTTCCCCCAGGTTCTCCAGTTTCCACCCAGTGTACAAAAACATAGATTATTGGCACACTGTCCTGGGTGTAAAGATAATGAATGAATAATTCATTTACACAGCATCTCCATTCTACAGCATCTACATAGGCTTAATGGTATAATGGAAACCCTACAGTTTATCAGTGTGAACATACAGTGTTTACTGCATTTGTAAAAGCATTCAGATGCTTATAAAACACACCATGGGGGCTCCACCCAGTGTCTCTACCTATGAATAAACCCGACTGGTGTATGGACAGAACCTGAAGCTTGCACAAGTGCAGTCACTGTAATGAGTTTATTAGCAGGACAGGAGTTGCAGAAAGTTACTTTCAGGGGTCTTTACATGCAATGCTATACCTGTCAATCTTAGTTTCTACATGATGAGCTCTTCTGATGCTTCAGACATGAGCTTGAATGGTGATAAATTCCCTGGTGGTGCAGTGTCCATAGAGATCTCATTTGAGAGGGTGAGTTCTGCTCATGCTTGCTTTGGTATAGGGATGTCAACAGAAGCAGAAATATTTGTGGCAGCAGCAGCAGGATATGCAGTACACATAAATGTACCAGCTGAAATGGTTTCATAAGAGATTAAAAAGGGCAGGTTCGGATGTGGATCAACCTGCAAATGTGGGAAGACCTGCTTTGTAGGCAGGCTTGTGGATGCTGGACCTACTTTTCACACAGTGGGAGAAGCAGCAATGGAAAAAAATACAATGTGGCCAGATCCACAAATGACTGCTTTGACTTAGCTGCTCCCAATAGTTTTAACGTTTGGAGGAACCTCAGTAGGCATTACTAATTTGGTGAGGTTTTTCCATGTCTGGCTTAAAAGGAAGTCTGCTGCACTGCACATCCTTGGCTGTTCCCTCTGACAGCAGTTCAGGATCAATACCTACTCTAGTGGCCTGCACAGACGAAATATGGTCTTCACATAACCCATTACTAGTTAACATGAAGACAATGTAGGCAAAGCATTTCTGTGTAGACAGAGAGTACGATGTCACATTCTGAAACCATTGTGGCAGGTGTTGCTTAGCATTTCAGACGTATGAGTGTCATTGTGTAGAATATCAATAATAGTAGCCTTGAGCATTAAAACAGGACAGGCAGGATCACAGCCTAGATTTAGACACTCCATAATCTCCAAGGTTCAGCAACAGGGTCCAAAAAGCAGCTGCAACACAATTTCAGACTTACAAATAGTTGTTTTTTTTCACAATTCACGCAATCAGTTCTGTTAAAGGTTTTTTTTTTCCCCCATCTTGACCTCTATGAATCCGTTTGACTACAATTTCTTGCCAGATCAATGCCAAACAGAGGAAAAGCATTTACTATTATGCTTAAAAACTAAGTGCAATTATGAGTGTTATGCCATTTTTATTAACACTTACAAACTTAGGTTGGAAAATTTAGGTATGAATATATTTAATGCTGCTATAAAAATTCATGTGTATTAGAGATAAGCGTTTGTATTTATTTCTTCACTTCTTAAATTAAACATGGGATGAAATAAATCCAAACACTGAACAAAATATCTGATGAAATAAACCAGACGCTGAGTAAACAGAGGCATCTGTCTATTACCATCTAAAAATATCAAGGACTTAGAGATGTTGAATGGCGAGTGTGAATCATTTCTCAGTCTGCTGACTCATTGTGTTCTACTTTAACATGTGCCCTTGCTAAGTAACACATTAATCACATTCCATATTTCATACACTCATAAACAGTGCTGTAGTTTTGTTTCACCACGCCAAGCATTTCATGCCTTATCTTTTAGAAGTTTGCATTGTGCAGAGCAGCTTAGTGATGCTGAAAAAAATTTCTGACTGGCTGTCATAAATTTAAAAGCATATTAAAGCATAAAATGTTTTTTTATTTTATTTTTATAATTAACCTTCTCTCAAGCTGGCTTATAAGAGTTGAGAATGAATTAAGTGAATGCTTATTAAAATCCCCCCATTCTTTAGGCCATGCCAATTTTGTTAAAAAATAATTATCACAGCTTTACATAGTTTTTCGGGGGGGGGGGGGGGGGGGGGGGGGGGGGGGGGGGGGGGGGGGGGGGGGGGGGGGGGGGGGGGGGGGGGGGGGGGGGGGGGGGGGGGGGGGGGGGGGGGGATATATATATATATATATATATATATATATATATATATATATATATATATATATATATATATATATATATATAACTTTTCTCTAAGATGAAACATATTTTGTCTGATTTCATTATCTATAAATGCCTATCCAGGGGTAGAATGATTCGGGCGTTCAGCAGATACACCCAGTAGAGAGTGCCAATCCATCAAACAAACACTACATATATGCAATGTAGTACAGCCAATTTACCTGGAATCCATGTTTTTGGATTGTGGGAGGAAACCGGAGAACTTGGAGAACTGATGCAGATATGGGGAGAACATCGAAACTCCACCCATATTGGGATTCAAACCTGCTAACCACTACTTCACTGTGTCTTCCAAGAACAAATATGACTTTTGTTAAATTATAGCATTACTATTTACATCATTTCATCTGATCTTTC
This sequence comes from Corydoras maculifer, assembly GCA_019802435.1. Taxonomy (NCBI): domain Eukaryota; kingdom Metazoa; phylum Chordata; class Actinopteri; order Siluriformes; family Callichthyidae; genus Corydoras; species Corydoras maculifer. The sequence goes on along the minus strand of JAFMOD010000537.1, from coordinate 1,038,957 downwards.
TCACTTGTGTATTTCCAAATTACGGGACTAATAAAGATATCAACAATCATCAATATCTTGTTAATATTTATTAATTTATATTGTTGCAGCAGATAATGCTGTGGTACCAGCGCTGTGATTTGCATGATTCAGAAATGCAAGAGATAAAAACTGCATTTATACTCAAAACTGCTTTTTCATTTTTTGTCCACTTCATAACTTTTAAGTACACTGCTTGATGGGTTTTCAATGCCTGAACTATGTGCCCTTTTCACATTTAACATGTACTTGGCCTTACACTTGTTAATATAGATGAAATGCACACATTAACATAGGTTCTGATTTGGCGGTTTCGAGATTTGGTGACCAACCACATTCGGGCAGCACTCCAATTTTCAATTTCATAGTCCACTGCTGTGTGCTGTGCTCTCTCATTTGTCTTGTTCACTTGCTAAAATAGATTAGGTTATGGAACTAATGAGAGCTTGCATTTGGCTACAAATTGGAATGCCAATTTCAGCAAACACTACATGCTCAGAATGTATTCCTCCCATAATTATAGGCAGTTAAGGCTATAATCTTTACATTCATACCATGAATAACCAGGCTTTTACTTTCATTTGCACCAGGTGCAGAATAACCAAAGTTCACAAGTGGCTGTATAAAAGCACCAAAACTCTAATGTGTTGTTGTTGTTGTTATTACTATTATTATTGTTACTATTATTATCATTAGTAGTAGTTGTTGTAGTAGTAGGTGTATAGTTGATCATCGTAGTATTATAATAGTTTGATTGTTGCATGTAATATATATTATATTTCTTACATCTTAAATCTTACAAAATGAGGCTTAATTCACAGGACATTTTGTGTTGTTATTTCTTTGGGAATGAATCACATATAGACTAAATATTGATTAATTAATCTTTTCATAGTATAAAAGGTTTTTGAAGGATTAATAAATGTAAAAAATAGGAGGATTAAAACCCTGCATTCATACTTGAAACTATAGTAATTACTTCTCTTCTCTGTTCTAGGGCCTCTGCGTGTGGTGGTACCAACTGAGTCAGTCTCGTCTTACATGGGTGACATGGCACTGTTGCGCTGTGAGGTGACAGGTGAACCCATGCCTGTGGTGCGCTGGCAAAAGAACCGTGATGAGCTGCCTCTGGCATTTGATCCTGAGAGCAGGGTAGTGGTGCTGCCATCTGGTTCACTGCAGGTTAGCAAGGTACAGCCTCCAGATGCTGCCACTTACCGCTGTCTGGCAGAGAATCCAGGAAGTACCCGCACGGGCACTGATGCTGACCTGCGTGTTTTACCAGGTGAGTTCTCCGGCATGACTCCAGAGCAATAAAGTAAGATTTTTCAAAAGAGAATATGTATGTTTTGAGTGTAGGATGACTCAGAAAGTGTGCAGCTGAGTAGAGACAAGTGTTGCTATGGGTCTTTACTATTATGTAACTAATAAGAATCATGTTAATATTCCAGATGAATTACTTTGTTGAACTGTTTGCTCTATCTCCACGACTTGCTTCTTTTATTTTGCATGAGATGACAATTTATAGATCTCCCTGCACACAGATCACATTTCACCAATACTTTTGAGGTGTAACATATCCTTATCTGTTTGAGTACAAAACAAAATCTGTGCTTGCTGTCAGTTATTGTTAGAGTCCCTCCGCTGTCAGTTTTTGATCCTTATTTAACTGGCAGATCCTCTTTTTTTTATTCATCTCATTGCTTATTCATTAAGCTCATTCCTGAGCTGGCTCTGGTCCCTCTGAGCAAAGAAAATATAACCAGCTTTTAGTGAATCGTGTTCAGAATTCAGGATGTAGCATTTGCAAAATAAGTATCATTATAGAGTTCACTTACTTGCTTATTTTGGGATTATATATTGGTAATATTTTAGGCGCTTGGCAGAAGTCCTTCATCATCTTCAACATAATTATCTGACACTTACCCAGGACCAGGTAACTATATTATGCAGACTCTTATTCCTGGATTGAACATGAACATGGATTCAAAGTAAATTGAATGCTCTAAATTGCCCCATGTGGTATGTATCTGTGTAAGTGAGGGAGTGTGCCCAGCACTAGATTTGCGCCCTGTCCTGGGTGTATCTGCCCAGTGCCTGAAACGTTCTCTTCATATAAATAATTAACAGCATTAGATTATTATGGCTGCAAGTCATATCACACATATTTAAAGGCAAGTTATCTTATTTAACATTTCCTGCCATTTATCCGTATTTATAACTATTATGTTTAGAATTTTGTATAAGACTGTTCCAAAGATATGCATGTGCCTTGTAAGAAAACACACAAAACAGCATTAATTACGTTAAAAGAAATCCTGCTATCAGTAAGTGGAGTTCATTCATTGGATTGTAAATTAATTAATTCAAGTACACGTTTTAAAAAATGTCCAACATAATTAAACCTATTTTAAACCAGTTTTATATTTTTGTACTCATGAATTAGAACATCTTATTATGCATGACTGAAATCTAATCTGAGTTAATAAAAGCATGAATTAGATTCTCGGTACCTTGGACATTTTTTATCTTTGCAAATTTGTCCAGGTGAAGGAACACAGTTCGTACGTATGACAGTGATGTGTTTAGTAAAGTAGAGCTTCCGATATAATATGACGCGTCCATGTTCCAATCTCAAGCTTAATTTTGTCTTTAGCGCTATTACTTTTTGATTTGTATGTAATAGAAGCATGTAGTAAGTGTATTAATTTATGTGGGTATGAATGGGGGAAAGTTGGAATTAAAAGTGAATATGAAAAGGGCAGGTGGATTTAGGTGGCAATGGTAGTGATGGATGTAAGAGGATAGAGCTGTATTTAAGCTTATGGCTGCTGTTTGACACACATAGCTAGTGTGGATTCCCTCGATTCTTTACTCTGTGTCCAAGAATACATTAAACTGCTCATTTCTCTACAGCACACACGGACACAAAACACACAAACTGCTCCTTTCTGCATTCGTGCCCTTAAACCCTGAAGCAATATTTCACCCTGGATCTATTTTGCTCTTTTGCTTTCTCCTGCTCTTTCTCTCTCTCTCTCTCTCGTGTCCTCTGTTCCATTCTCTTCTTTTATCTCATTCCTAATTTAATTCAAATACCTTCTTTTGTATGTCTGTTACCAAAGTTAACAGTCTTGTCAAAGCTTGGAGTGACATATTTTAAAATTTAGCATTGCGTGCCAGTTTTTTTTTTTTTTTTACTATATATATAGTATATATATACATCTTTAAATGAATTAATAATAAATCATTTTCTGCTGTTTTTTGATTTGTTCTGTTTGATGTTTCTATAATGGTACAATAGTGTATGCTAGTATAATAATGTATCGAGAAAAAGTCTTAGTGTTGGTGATTGTGTGTTGGTTTACATTATTGTAGTGTTGTTGTGTTGGAGGAGTTAAGTTCTAAAAAGATGTAATAAAAATAAAAAAGCCAGAACGGATAATGATCAGGTTTGAGTAAACTACAGCGTAGCCGTTTTGTTCTTAACTACTGACGTGTGGTGTACTCTGATTTGTAAGTGGCTTTGGATAAATTTGTCTGCTAAATGTAATGCAAATGTATGTGCATACGTGAGTGTGTTTGTTGGCTCTGTGGCTAAAACAATTTAATGCCAATATTATGCAGTTTTAATAATGTGTATGTTATAATGTGGTATATTTGTTTGTTTCCTGTAAAATTGAAAAGTCATTGTAAATTAGTTTTTGAGGTTTAAAAGCTTGCTGCTGCACTTGATGCTTTTTAACCCGCTTTGAACTTCATTACCACCTTCACTGTGTTCATGCAGTGTGCTAGTGGGTGTTTCTTTTATCAACCCAACAAATGTCATCTCTTCAGGATCCTCCATAGTCCCTATGCACCATGCACTCAGTCTGTATGTGATCTGACAGCTTTAAACTGCTAAAATACCAATATGTGTTTGAAATACAGCAGCCGACGAGGTGAGATGGGGGAGAGGAGATGGCAGAAAGACAGAAAGGAAAAGAGACAAACAGATAGAGAGAGAGAGCATGAGAATGAGAGCAGTGGTAAGAGAGAGAGAGCGTAAGAGAAAGAGATCCTGCAAAGGTGACATGGGGCAGTTATTTTGTAGAGAGCTATGTCAAAGCTGATGTCTGTCTGATTTATCAAGGACCTGCTCCCAGCGCTGTTATAATATTTAATCAGAATCAAGATTTATTTTATGGGTTTTCCGGAGGGTGCCAGATCCCTAAACCAAAATATATGACTCACCGCAAATACACCATTTGTCCAAAACCACAAAGACATAATCATCAAACCTTAAATCATTACGTTGATTGTCCAGTTTTTATACTATAACAGATATTACAATAAAAATGTGTACTTGGACTTTTAGTATATGTGGCAAAATTAAAAGCAAATCATTTTGTTTTTAGGAAATGTTTTTATGCTACACAAGGATCAAGGATGAAAAAGTGTTGAATTTCTATAGATCAGCAACTATAAACTATTACATTAGGATTTTGACAAACAAACCTTGTGGGTAAAAATGACCGGTGGAATTTATTATTCAAATAATAAGTTCACAAGAGTTATATATGGTTAAGGGAGAGTGTTCAGTGTTTTCTCAACAACCATCTCTTTAGTTATGTTCACATTTTCAACAGTCCTTTAGAATCAGAATCAAAATCATAATCAGAATATCTTTATTGTCATAATACCAGGTATAACGAAATTAAGGTGCCATACTTTCTGTGTCACATACTAAAATTTACACAAATAAAGAGATTTAAAAGATAATTTTAAATCTCACTATAATTTACAATTTACAAAAATTTTGAAAGAAAAAAAATTCTTTACAAGACATTGTATATTATTCACGATGATGAGACCTATCACAGACATTTGCAAACATGATTATGTGATTAAAGCTGTGCATTTCTGCCATAAGTCAGCGAAGTAAACCACAATCTATTGAGCACACACACACACACACACACACTTGAGCGGCTTCACTGTTGGTCCAGTGTGGTGCTGAACATGTTTGTATGTTGCAGAAGTTCAGGCCCAGCAAACTCAGCCTTTCAGTCAGGGGCTAAGGAATAATTGCGTTGAACTAAAGTCAATGAAAAGCATTTAAACATATGAGTCTTTCTTATTCAGGTGTGTAAGACTTGACATGATCCATGGAGTGGTTAGGTAGATGTGAAGAACTGCAGTGGGTCAATTGAGTATAGAAGCAGGGTCTTCATATGTTTTGTATCCTTTTGAACCACTTCATGATGATGGGCATGATTGCTCTGAGACTATAGTCCTTGAGGCAGGACACTGATGGCTTTGACAAAGACGCAAACGATGTTATCCTAATGTAACAGCAGTTCCCAAAGAGCCGTTAAAGAAGTCTAAATGCGGGTCTGCACATCCTTGAACAGTCACTGTGAATGTCATCTGATCCAGGGTCTTTTTATGCATTAACTCTATCTACAGATTTCAGCCATTGTGAAACAAAGTACCTGGTTTTGGGAGGAGAGATGGTCTCTCTCACCACCATGTTGTTCTGTGCCTTAAACTAGACTCATCATCACAGGCGGGTGATAAAGCCCTGTTTTACAAAATAGTGCTGGCATTTCATTAATGAAAACTACAATTTAGTATGTATTAACTAAAAATGTATTAATGATCTTTTAAATCGGTGTATATAATCTATACATTTGCATTTAGTAATTTAGCAAATGCTTTCATCCAAAGCGACTCACAATAAGAAAACAATACAAGGGTTGCGACCCACCACCAAAAGTGGCGTGAAAGAACTGAACAGTGTGAATAAAAAGTGGCATTTATTGCGAAAGACACTGGGAGTAGACATAGCATGCAAAGATGACAAAACCATAGTTAAACTGATGTACAGACATCTACATAAAAAAACACATTCCTTAAGATATGCTTAAGGAAATCACATGGATAAAATATTACAGCTGGCACAAATGAAACCTAAGTTGCATTAGTTAATACTACATAATAGAATCAAAATGTGCAGAACACAAACCTACGAGGGAAACAGAGTCCAGATGGAGGCGATAGGGCGGAATAATAATAAGAAGTCGAAAATTTAGGGACCAGCTATACTGGTATACTGATTTGGTTTTAATGTCAAGATTTTTCCTACCATTGTTTTTATTAATTCATTTATTTCTTTAATTATTTTTTTTTAACCAGCTTCTTTCGAAAGAGATCTTGTTGTGATCTAATTGTTAAAAGAATCTGAGTTCTAAAAAAAAGGCATCAGTTTACAGTAAAATCTTAAAAATACAGTATACTAAAATAAAAAATAGCATGGTCATTAATAACATAATGTATAGTGCACGAAAACAGTAATGCAATAATGTAAACTTAATGTAATACACATATGAACAATTATAGTCTATCTTATCTATCTTATCCATCTATCTTATCCATCTATTTTATCCTTCTATCTTATCCATCTATCTTATCCATCCATCCATCTATCCATCTATCTATCTATCTATCTATCTATCTATCTATCTATCTATCTATCTATCTATCTATCTATCTATCTATCTATCTATCTATCTATCTATCTATCTATCTCATCTAATCTAATCTAATCTATTTTATATAATCTAATCTATTTTATCTAATCTATATACTGAGTCGTTAAATGAGTTTGAATCACAGTGTAAACATTCCCTAAGCATAATAATAATAATAATAATAATAACAATAATAATAACAACATGGCGCCATGGTGGCTTAGTGGTTAGCACGCTCGCCTCTCAGCACTCTCAGTTTCCATGTTCTTCCCGTGTCTGCATGGGTTTCCTCCGGGTTCTCCGGTTTCCTTCCACAGTCCAAAAACATGGATCAAGTCAATTGAGTTCTCCAAATTGCCTCATATAGAGTGTGTATGCGTGCGTGTCTGTGTGTGTGAGTGTGTGCCCAGCAATAGGTTGGCGCCCTGTCCTGGGTGTATCTGCCCAGCGCCCAAAAAGTTCTCCCCTGGATGGGAATGGGGAACCCCACCGCGACCCCAATATAGGATAAAGCGGAAGATAATGAATGAATGAATGAATGAATGAATGATAATAACAATAACATAATAATTTAATTCTAAATTTTTACTTTTACTGTGGAGATGTCTAAAATAATTTCACTGCTGGCTGTACCTTGTTTAACTATGCACGTGACCAATAAACTTGATATGATAATAATAATAATAATAATAATAATAATAATAATAATAATAATAATTATAAAAATAATAATTTTGGTCACCATCTTCAGAGGAAACCTCATCATGAGCCCTATCTCAGATTAATAATGAAGAACCCAGACTTCTCATGAGTAGACTGTTGACCTGAGACTGTAAGAGATGTTGCTATATTACATACAGCTCCCAGTGGAATAGTCTTGTACCAATCCTGGATTCTGTAAACACATATTTATTAGTTTGGGGGCTGCTTGGTCATGCCCATGATTTCAAAAAACCATGTGGATACTGGAAAGTCTCTCTTTTCGTGTACCAGTAATCACATCTTTAAAAGTTGTTCAACCAAATTTTTATTTATTAGACTAAATTAGTTTTTTGAAGCTCATGAAATGAAATACAATTCATTAGAAGCATCTAATTAATAATGATTAACATAATAAGTAATGATTCACATAATAGATCACATAATTCATGCTTGTTGTGGTGTATTTTCACCTAAGCATGTCAGTTTGCTTCCAATTTCACCTAATTTTTGGCTTTCATTAATAATGTTGCTAGAAATGTTTTCATCACCCCTGTCTCAGTGCATCTCTAAGAGTAATCCACCAAAAATGCCTAGCCAACATAATCCTGTGGACAGATTCCTCTGAGCACTAATGAGAAGATGAATAACGGAAACTGTCCAGCAACAAATGAGCAACTTCTCTGAATTTACATGTACAAATAAGAATCAATACAATTGTGTCTGAGTGCAGTAATTAAACATGACACACACGAATACACCACCACCATTTTTCTGTGACTACAGTGCTGAAAAAATCCACCACCCAAGAAATCCCTGCTCTGTAAAGGGCCTGACCATTAATAAATTGAGTAAAGGGGACTAACAAAGTTTCTCAAGTGATATATTATAGTAGGCATAGTGGTTAGCACATCTGCTTCTCAGCACTTAGGATCCAGGTTGGAATCCCGATCTGGTTGGCGTTTCAGTGTTCTCGTCAGGGGGTTTTCTCCAGATTCTTTGGTTTCCTCACACAGTCCAAAAACAAGAATTTAAGTAATTTGACTGCTATAAATTGCCCACGTATAGTGTCTCTGTGTGAGTGTATGTCCAATGATGGATTGGCGCCCTGTTGTGGGTGTATCTGCCCATTGCTTAAAGCGTTCTCCCCTATATCAGCATGGGAAACCCCCAGCGACTCTAGTAGAGCAAATGTAATGAGATGAGAGAAAAATATAGCAAAACATTTTATTAAAAACATTCCTACAATGATTTACAGATCAGTCTTCAAACTGGCAAGTAAAAAACAATTGGAACAAAACCTTTTTCATTTATAGCTAAACTCCATGCAGGAGCCCTGCATGCATAACATACATTCATGTGTGTATTAGGGCATGTTTTATTTCATTTATTGTTTATTTCATGTGGAAGTTCTCTAACATCACAGAGATCATGTAACTGAATCTGATTAATAAATTTCACTGGTTTTCACAAATAATTATATTATTCTGTTCTCTCTTTATCCGTCATAAGCTCATCAGGCTCCAGGGTCTTATTACGATGCATCTGTGAAACACAAAGTACTAGCAAGTAGCCTACATATAGATTACAGTATGTACTGTAAACTACATTTAGTGGATATTTACAGGTCACAACAGGCATAATCTATTAATATGCAGTGTTATAGGTACCTAGACCTACCATATTTTCATGACCAGCAAAGCTGCACTTCATCTGTATGCTGAATACTTTAGGCAATTGATTTTCACTGAACAACATTTTAGTTTTCAGTTACTTATATTTTACCAGGCACAAACGCTACTTTTAACTCAATTTACATTACTCTGGCTTTAGCACAGTGGACTTTACCTCCCTTTTGACTTTTACTGCATTAAAAAATCATTCATTGAATATATATACAGTATATATGCGGTTATTTTTTACACATTTTGTTTACTCATATGTGATTTCTTTATAAGTTTGTATCTTCAAATAATTTTCCATGGATCTTTTTTTTGCCATTCGATTATGAAGGTGGGGATTTCCTATGTTCTCTGTACTAAACTGTATATTTTCTTTTTTAATAGAACCTGGAGCAGTCAGGAACCTGGTGTTTCTACAGAGACCTGTTAAGGTCACAGCAGTACAAGGCAAAGATGCTGTGTTGGAATGTTCTGCCTCTGGCTATCCCACCCCATCGTTCTACTGGATGAGAGGAAATGAGATGATTCAAATAAGGTAGAGCAGGAAAAAAGCGATTACAACAGAGCAGATTTCTTTTAAAAAGTTTACTGTCTGTAAGGTTGCCAGCATTAGAAGTAAAATTATCAATCTATTATGTCAGGAATCTGACATAAGAAAGGAGAAATTTCAATAATGCTGATGAAAAGAATAGCTGTTTTACATTTAACATGTTTTCATGTAACATGAGGGCGCGTCCTGGTGGCGTAGTGGTTAGCACGTTCGTCTCTCAGCGCGGTGGAGTTTCTTTGTTCTCCTGGGTCTATGTGCATTTTCTCTGGGATCTCAGAGTCCAAAAACATGGACAGATGGAATTCTGTACATGACCCTAGTAAAGGTTAGAAGCATTTAATTTGTTATAAGATGTATAAAGTTAAATTAACAATCTTTCACAAAATGTAAGTACATTGACATACCTGCCAACATGACCTATAGACTGACAAATCCTCAACACACTCACTCTAATAAACCACACAATAATAAAGTATTTACAGGGTTGTAAAATAAATACCCCACCACAAAGACACCTTTTAACAATTACTAATTGACTATAACTTCTATAAACAGCCAGTTAAAACCAGTGCACATTGTAAAAGTGCATTCGATTTTTACCTCATTTCTTTTTTTTTTTTATTACATGTCCTCCACCTTAAAATTACACAATTAATCTGTTAGCAGTTTATTTCAAGTTTCAAGTTTAGTGAAACTGCTTTCCAAACTGCTTTCTTATCGGATGGATCTTTTTGGATGTTTTTCCTCATCATTGCTTCCTTGGCTTGCTAATATGAGGATTAGGGTGGACTAGTCCAGTCCAGGTAGCTCCAGTCCTTAAATCTGATTAGCTGAGCCATTTTTTCCCAGCCATGAAATTATTGACAATAGTGTAAATCTCTGATCACGTCTTATTTGTATCAATGCATGATATACAATACATTATTTTGAATCTTGTACCACTTAATAGGAATACAGATTGATTTTTTTATAAACACATTTGTGAATTCAACCTTGCGCCAAGGACCTGCTGTGTGGTGCTGAAATGAGAGTTTTTGATGCAAAGAACATCATGGAATACAAACGCAAAAGCACAGACAAACACGACTGACTGAAATTAACACTTGAATACAGACAGAAAGGAAAGGCAGGTTAAAATGCTTAAGGAAAAACACAGTGTAGACACTAATTAAAACCAATTAGACAATTACAGTTCAAACAAAGACCAAGTAACATCACACGGACCAGATGAGCCTGAAAGACAAACACATAGAAATAATAACTATGGTCTGACAACTTTTATTTCTTATAGTAATGTTTTAACTGTTTTATAAAAACAATAAAGCATTCAATTTTGTGCATTATTTTGAATAAATCACGGGAAAGATGTGTAACTGTACTCCGTTAGGCGCCGGGTCTAAAAACACATCTATCCAGTGATTTCTTCCCAACAATGAACACCCTCTCTAACATTATTGCATTATTACATCAATGTTAAATTTGATGAAAAAAGGTTCATATTAATTAAAGAATAATTTAATGACTATCATTAGCTGATGCTAAATGTTAATATTAATCAAGCGTGTTTTCACACTTGTCATATTTAGTCTACAGTATTTAAATCAAACTCTGGTTTGTTTGCATGCTCCTGCCAATTTATTTATCCTTCCATTGTTGTGTAATACATTGAAATCACAATTAAAAGGCATTAAACACATGAAAAAGTTTTTTATTGCCAATGTTTCTTACTGACAAAAGTCAAAAGAATAATCCAAGTTGTTCAACAGCACCACTCACAGAGAGATTTAGAACTTGACCATCATGACCCCTGTGCACACTCACCACACAAGACTACATTACTAAAGAAAAGCATGTTGAATCCAGTTTAAAGTTTGTTGCACAACTGGGCAAGCCTATAAAATATTAAAAGAATATAGTCTGTTCGTATTACAACAAAATGTACCTCTCTGGATGCCATAGCACACATCATATTTGAAAGAGTAATAGTACCACACATCACCCCAAAAAAACATTTGGAGATGGGAATATCATGGTGTAGGGCTTTTTTTTTAGAATATGGAATTGGCAAACAACTGCAAACAGGATCATAAAGAAAAATGAGGGTAAAATTTTTGTCCAGAATCATCTCTATCACACGAAATCTCACAAGTGGTTTCAGAGAAAGAAAATTAAGCTGCTAGAATGGTCCAGTCAGTCACCTGACTTGGATACGATTAAAAATCTATGAAAGGAACTGGAGATCAGAGTTCATAGAAGAGGCATTCGGTAGAAGAATGAGCCAAAATTACACCTGAGCGATGCATTCCTTACAGATTTTTTCATACAGATTGTGTTTTGAACCCACCATTAAAAACTTTTTTAAAATGCTGACTGCATTTTAGCAAGCATTTTAAAACCTTTTTCTTTGTCATTGTTTTATTACACGTTTAAATTATTGATATTTTTCTGATGTTGTTGTATGAAATCCATCCATCCATTATCTTGCGCTTTATCCTCTACTAGGGTCGCGGCGGGGGGTCCCCCATGCCCATCCAGGGGAGAACGTTTCGGGCATTGATCCATGTTTTTGGACTGTGGGAGGAAACTGTAGAACCCGGAGGAAACCCACGCGGACAAGGGGAGAACATGGAAACTCCACTAAGATTGGGATTCCAACCGGGAATCCCTAGTGCTGAGAGGCAAACGTTCTAACCACCGTTCCGCCTGTTGTTGTATGAAATTATATGATAAATCTTATGTCAATAACTCATGGGCTTGTAGCAAAGGAACTAGGCTTGTGACCTGAAGGTATCCGGTTCGATTCCCAGTCCCACCATGTACTATAGCAAATGTGCCTTTGGGCAAGGCACCTAAACCCAATCACTCCATAGGCGCCGTATACATGGCTGCCCACTCTTCCAGTCACATGTGCTATCTTGATCAGCGTGTGTATATGTGTGTTTCACTGCACTGATTGGTTAAAAGTGGAAGACAAATTCCTGTGTCTTAGCACAGTAGGCAAAATATGTATATACAGTGGGTTGCAAAAATATTCATACCCCTTGAACTTTGCCATATTTTGTCACATTACAACCACAAACATAAATATATTTCACTGGAATTTAATGTGAAAGACCAACACAAAGTGGTATACAATTGTGAAGTGGAATGAAAGTTATACATGAATCAACAATTTTTTTACAAATAAAAAACTGAAAAGTGCGATGTGCAAAATTATTCAGCCCCCC
>JAFMOD010000537.1:961706-1026122 GCA_019802435.1 Corydoras maculifer | reverse complement strand
GGGGGCTGAATAATTTTGCACATCGCACTTTTCAGTTTTTTATTTGTAAAAAAATTGTTGATTCATGTATAACTTTCATTCCACTTCACAATTGTATACCACTTTGTGTTGGTCTTTCACATTAAATTCCAGTGAAATATATTTATGTTTGTGGTTGTAATGTGACAAAATATGGCAAAGTTCAAGGGGTATGAATACTTTTGCAACCCACTGTAGATATATAAAATATATAGATAGAATATGTTTTTAAATAGAAAAAAAAAAGAAATACATTTACAACATTACAGTTCTCTTTTCCACACTATAATGATGTTATGAATTATGTTATAGTAATACAAATAAAAATAATTATTATATCACAATAAAAATAGCATTTATTTATTATTTTCAAATTTGGAGAAAAGGTTAAAAATACTCAGACTTCAGCAAGAATTATAAATGTTTGAATGTTTGAAGGTTTGCATTAATAGCCCTCCAAATGAATCTCTTTAGACAAAAGATAAAATTTCTGCCCTTTGTTAATCTTTGCCTGTTGTTAATATCAATCAGGATGATGAGTGCCAAAGAATGTGACCATGACATGTTCGTCTCACAGATCACGGAAGTATTCGTTACTTGGAGGCAGCAATCTGCTCATCAGCAGTGTGACAGATGATGATTCAGGAATGTACACCTGCATTGCAAACAACAGGAATGAGAACATCAGCGCTTCCTGTGAGCTCTCCATCCTGGGTGAGTCACTAAGTTGTTTTTTCCACAGACAGTCTCACTTGTTTACAAAATTTCTCAATCTGTAACTTATTGCTGCATCAACAATCATGCCATACTGCATTTAAATGACTTAACATAAAACTTTATGAATGATCATATTAATAATTAAGTTCAAGTGTTTCATAGTTTCATAAAGTGCCATTGTCAAATGTTTATGAAATCAAGAACGTATGCTTTCAAATTCCATTTGTCGAGATTTATATATATAAATATATATATATATATATATATATATATATATATATATATATATATATATATATATATATTTATATACATTTTTACATTTCTGTGTAAATTTAACTGTAATAAAATATCAGACTTTTAGTCTTAAAAGTAGATAAAAATACAACTTAACACAAATAAGTCAAAATATAAGATTTTGTCACTTATCCAAACAGAACAACAGATCCAACTTAATAATTTGGGTTAGAATACAGGGTTGGCAACACAACATCCCTTAAGCAACAAGGGTTAAGGGCATTGCTCAAGGACACACATTGGTTATTTCACAGGACTTGGGATTTGAACCCTCAACCTTCAGTTCACACACCCTCAATCTTCTTTTTGATTACTGAGATCACAATCAGGTTTGATTAGGTGCCCTAATTTGTTTAAACAGAGATCTATGAATGTCTAATTGTTACATCTTATTTTATTTTTTATTATTATTTTAAAATCTTATTTCATCATATGCCATGATACCCCAGAAGATATTAAACACAAACAAGTGTTTGATAGGCCGATTTTATTTTATTTATTTATTTATTTATTTTTCTCTCATCTGATTTTTAGCTCATCGATAGAAAACTTAAAGACTCTAATTCCACCTTAAAATAAACTCTTAAGGCTCACATACTTTTGCAGCTCAAAGATATGTGATAACAGATCATTTTACACAGCAAATAAATCATGAGTTTTGTTATTTTTGTCTGTTCATTTATCTCTTTGTCTAATTTTCGGACTTGTTTTAAAGCTTTTAAGTGCCACTCTTTGAATATAGGCACGAAATTCAATTTTGAAATGAGGAATCCCGTGTCTCATAGCTGGCGGCTCTTTTCATTTAACTAACAGCATTTGCTCATTCAGCACAAATGGCATATAAAATCATATTTGTATCAATATTGCATGACAATGGGATATAACTACCTGGCTAACATCAGTGTGGTCAAGTAGAGGCATAATGAAGACATTTATTATGAGTATTAAACTAAAAGTGTAATGAAGGCTCTTTGTATAAATCACTTACATTAAAGGGATATATTTATACCTGGCTAAAAGACTGGTCCCCACCTGGAATTAAATATAAGCTCAGCTGACAACCTGAATATACTGAACCAACAGGGTATTCCATAATGGGTTTTTTTTTCTGCTGATGACATGGACATATTCCAAGACAACAATGCCAGGATTCATCAGCTTCAAATTGTGAAAGAGTGGTTCGCGGGACATGAGACAGCATTTACACGCATGGACCACACCTGAACCCCATTGAGTATTGGGATGCTGTGTAGTGGTCAAAATCTCCATCATCAATACAAGATCGTGGAAGAAATTTATGCAACTATAAATGGAAGCATGCCCAGCGATAGATTGGCGCACTGTCCTGGATGTTTCTGCCCAGCGCCCAAAACATTCTCCCCTGGATGGGCATGGGGAACCCCCCGATGACCCTAATATAGGATAAAGTGGAAGAAAATGGATGGATGAATAAATGGAAGCAAATATTGTGACATGCCACAGAAGTTTCCATGATCTCCCCATGTCTGTGTGGGTTTCCTCTAGGTTCTCCGGTTTTCTCCCACAGTCCAAAAACATGGATCAAGGTATAAATTGAATGCTCCAAATTGCCCCATATTGAGTTTGTGTGTGTCTGCGTGAATGAGTTTGTACCCAGCGATTTGTACCCTGTATGTATAAATTCTATGTGTACTATAATATTGTCCAAAAGATTTGCTAAATTTCACATAATGATTTATTAGAAAATTAGTAAGAAATCAGGTTTGACCTGATGGCCTAACTAACCTTGTTTAAACCTTTGCAGAAGGATATAATGTCTATATTAGTGGTATTAAAGTCCATTTTATTGACTTTTTTCAGACACAGTGAACCCTAGACAGATAGAAAAGGGAAGAAAAGGTGGAAATCATTCACTTAAGGTGATAGTCGGTAAAAGATGTCCTGAAAAGTCAGAACGTTGCCTCAGGCTGCGTTTCAGATTCCAGCCTCAGTGAAATGTTTCAAACAGACTAGGCTGATCTGAGATCGGCTCTCTGCAGTCTGGTCTCCTACAGGCTGCAGATGTAAATTTGTTAACATTCCTCCAGGGGACAATTATTTTCTCACCACAGCTCTTTAAAAGCAGCTGTTCTTTAATAAAATATTCACCGCAGGTCATTTCACATCAGCAATATTGACATCAGCCTCGAAACCCCAAACTTAAACCACTACTATGCAGCCTGTTTTACCCTGTGCTTTCTACATGAAAAAAGAAATAAAACAGCAAAGACAGTGGTAGCTATTTTTAGATAAAGCTCTGTAGATTTGGATTTGCCATTAAGTTCTTTTAAAAATGCCTTTAAGTACAAATAAACTGTTTTTTAGTTATATTTAGCTAATGCCTTCCTTCTAACGTAAAAAAAAAAAAACGAACTCATAACTACAGAGCAAACTTTTAGTAGTTGTTAAAAGTGTTTAAATTGCTCCTCAGATCTTTTTTTGTTTGTTTGTTTACTGACATTACATTTTTGATGAGGTGGCATGGTGGTGTAGTGGTCCTCAGTGGTAGGGATCCGGAATCCTAAACTGGTTGGAGTTTCCATGTTCTCCCTGCATCCGCTTGGATTTCCTTTGAGTTCCTTAGTTTTCTCCCACAGTTTAAAAACATGGATTTAATGTGAATTGGCTGCTCTAAATTACATCCATATAGTGTGTGTGTCTGAATGAGTGTGTGTCCAGTGAAATATTGGCAACCTGTCCTGAATGCATCTGCCCAGCGGCCTAAATGTTCTACCCTAGATAGGCATGGAATTTATCATTTTTTACTTTTTAAAGAACCACTTAAAGCTTTATAGAGCCCTGACATAAGAGCAGAGTGTGGAAATGGTTAGTGGGCTTTCAGTTAAAAGATCTTGTACTTGACTTTGCAGGGTGAATAAGGACCCGCACGTTATGCCCTAGCACATTTTCTGTACCATGATGGGAAACCAGAGCTCCTGGAATTAACTCATGCATATACAGGGAGAACATGCAAGCTAAACACAGAAAGGATTTTGATTATCCTATCTGAGAGTCATACCCAGGACTGCTGTGAACCAACAATGTTAACCACTGCGTCAACATACTGTCACACAACTATTAATCATATACAGGCTGTTCCGCCTGCTGATATTGGCAAGAAAGACTAAGTCATTTATGACTTACTACAAACAGCAAATAAGATTTTAAAAAAAGAATGCTGAAAAAGCATTTCTCCTCTCCATATTTATGAGCCTTTTATCACGTTGTCACCAAAACAATCGCCATGATCTGCGGTGATGAAGTATTGTCCAGTTACATCATTGTCAGGATACATTATGACTTTTGTTTATGTTGCATAAGAAACATTTTCTTTCAGATGAATTTCAGACAAACATAAGTAGAATACACTACATCACCATTCAAGTATTCACACATCAATTTCCTCACCCAATATTGTTGTCTGTTTTTATGAATTCGCAGGAAAAAAAAATTCCATAACCACTCCTAAAGCTTGTGAAAACCTTTCCCTGACATCGGTTGTCACTTAAGTTAATAAGCAATTCTGATCATCCAAGAATAGTTTACCCTTTATAGTCTTATCTGTTGCCGATCATATTATTTAACATGTACAATTATAAAACGTTTGTCAAACCGTGACATTATTGACAATAATGCACACCTCTGAACGCTTCACATTTGTTTCAACGACTCAGGTTATTTTTTAAAATACTGGAAGCAATGGAAATGATATCTGTAACCGAAGTGAATCCCCTCTGGCTACTGAAGTGAATCCCCTCTGCATCATACTGCATTCTTACTCGACTGAACAAAGATGCTGTAGCAACACTTTTACGAGCAACGAACAACAAAAACTAAAACCAATCTGTTCCAGCTCACCAGCAAAAAAAAAGTGTGAATTTGGTAGACCATTATTGTAAATGATGTATCATTAATGGAAATACAAATTAATATAAACATTGAGCCATTTCCAGATGAGCGCTATGCTGGTATCCCGCTTAGTAATCAGTATTTACTTTAAAAACTAAACTAGATAATGTTTGCAGGAGAGTACCTTATTAATAACTTAGTTTTAAATAAACACGTGAATAAAATAAACTGTTTTTTATTATAGAGTTTCAATATTCATTTTGGGCATTACAGAAATGAGGCACTGTGTATTATTGTGAAATAGGTTGGAAGTAGGTGTTTGACCTTTTTTTCGTGACTTATTTTAATAATGCTTCATAAAACCACACCTAATTTATATGTGTTATATAAGTTTTGATAAACCTTGTCCTTTCAAACAAAGTAAACATTCAGACCTTTTACTCCATTTGTCTTGGTTAGATTCATGTTGCTGTCTTCTCTGAGGCTGTAATGACACTTGTTACAATCGCCTACCTAGAGAATAAAGCAGCTGCGCATCGGAAGCTCAGAGCCGTCGCGCTCAAACTTACGCGTTACAACACTTTTTGATTTATAAAATGTAAATAAACTTGCTTAGTGCTTAGAATGACTTTTAATTCACCAAATATATTACTTTAGCAACAGTATCACATTTTAACAGTTAAAATCCATCTGAAACGACTATTTTTTGTATTTTTTGGGACAATAAATTATTTTTTTTTTAACCTCTATACACCCACTTTCAATTATGTACTGACGTTGAGAGTAGAATAGATGCAGAAAGATGTGCGATTGGTATTAAGTAGGTGATGTGCCCTTTCTCGCTGTTTGGTGAATTTGAAATAACTATGTGAAATTTCATTTAAAGGTCAACATCCCACAAATAATAAATACTCAAAACATTCTATACACCCAAGTCTGCTTTTATTCCCTCGATTGTGTTGCTTAAAGCAAATTATTCTTTAAAAAATATATATTCTGACTGTATCAAAATATATATATATATTTTTAATTTGTTTTGTTTTTAGTTTGTAAACCATCTTAAACAATTATTATACCTATTAAGTGTCTCAGTTACCATTTTTTTTATTTTGTAAATATAAATAACAGTAGATGTATGATGCAAGTCTGGTAACAGGTGAGGTTATTTGAAATGAAGCATCAATTCAAATCTGCAAGTAGAGTTGCTACTTTGTTATATCAAACGTATGATTAAAAAGAACATTTCTCAGATCATAATTCCAAATGTTGCTGCTCTTTTATATACCAGGCACAATGTTAAAACTAGATTAAAAGTAATTTGAAGTAAGTCCTTGTTACATAAGGCAAGAAACCAAAGTGACTGGCTTTAAGCTCTTACACAACACTTTGTGAGAAATCAAAATGCTATATTAATAAGCATAGCCATTAAATATATTTAATAGAGTTATATGATGTGACATGTACGTATGTGACTTTTTTTTCTGAAAGTCTTTTAAGATTTGTCCGTGTCTAAGCCTGTTTTTTGGAAAAGATGTACTTTGATTTCTCCATGCCGCCTACAAGGCTTTGCCCATCTGGCATGGTATGGGTTACATCAATGCTAATGCCATTGGGACTTGCTTATGTATGAAATAACCATGGATATTTTCAAATTTTAGATGGACATATGCTGTCATCTTCATTTATTAAGAACTCCATGTTTATATTTATCAGGACTACAGGCCTCGTTCTGCATTTGTCTGCAAAAGTAAATCTTCTTAGAAACAGTGTGTATGTGACTGTGTAACATTTCAAAGTCCAAAGTTTATAACAGAAATCCTCAAAAAATGGAATAGTAGTGAATATAAATAAATTGAGCATCTGACATCTTGAACTGACACTCCATGGACACTGGGATTCAAACCAGGATCCCCAGTGCTGAAAGTAGTGTTAACCACTACATTACAGTGACACAGTGTCCTGAATTATTATTGTTTATTCCAAAACCATTTAAAATGGAATTCAATTCACATGTTATGCAATGGTGTACCAAAAATGTCTATACCTATGCCAATTGCAGGTGTAGCGTTTTAAATGTTATATTTATAACCTCAGTGTTTTGGAAACGTGGTTTAATTATCAGCTATGTACTTGTGAATTTGATTTTTGTTCCTATAATTGAAGTTAACATTAAGTATGAATCATTTTGTGCTAAATTTAAACAAGCATCATTCTGCTGAAGTTGATTTGTCATTTCAAACAGCATGCTTTTAATCCTGATGGACTTCATAATAAAAAGACATTAAATCAATGAGTTTTAAATATCCAATTGTTTTAAATAAATTTGTGGGGTCTGCTTTTACCATCTGATTTATAATTTCATCATCGATGCTTGGGAATTTAAAAGTTCACAGTCACCATTAATTAAGCATTAAAATCTTATTTGTCCTACCCTGCAGAGGTTTTTTTTTTTTCTGGCCGGAGTCTTTTATTCTAATTAATCCAATTACACTGCCAAACCAGGATACAGAAGACACGTCATGGGATCTGGCTTTCAGTGTCCCATTTTTACATCAACAAACATGCAAATCTTATTAAATGGAGCTTAGTGCGTGCTGTGTGTGCTCACAGTAAAATGTAGAAACAGTCTGGGGGTGTAAGAGATGTTAAATGTCTAAATCTTTTGGCTTTTGAAGGTTTAGACCAAGCACCAGCACTGATTTGTGTTACATTGAAACTCCATGTTGGCTTCACCTCTGTTTGCTTTGCCCTAAATGTCGTGAGAATGAGTTCTACGCAAACTTCACATTTCTACTTTGGGACTAGAGACGTTTTTATCGTCTTGTATTACTATGAGTTTAGTGTTTCTTTCATCATGTTCATCTGCACATACTGAATTTTAGGATATCATCAGCATTCCTTTTCTGAATTTCAAATTCCAACAATATGAAAAAGATTTTTTTTTTTTTTTAAGAAACGCTTTTTAAAAAGCTATAGACACAGTCAGCAAATATAAAACTAACAATATACCCAAATTGAAGCTCTGACTATAAGAAATATCTTTCAATGAAAGATTCCTAAATATATGCCTGTTTATTTGGGAAAATGGACATATATCATAAAAGATATTTTTGTAATGAATTAGGCTTCTGATAATTACAAACATAAGCATACATAACTTTTTTTAAAATGTTTGCTTAAGTAAAACATCCCTGTGCTTAAGAAAACCCCATCAGGGCTTCAGTAGCTACAGTAGTTTCTCTTAATATTAATTTCCTTGAACATCTCCTGAGATCTGAATAATTTACAAGTTCATTCCTAAATATCTGCCTTCATGAAAAGGTTACTATATTTTAATAAATTACTCATAATCTAGGCGGCACGGTGGCTTAGTGGTTAGCACGTTTTGCCTCTCAGCGCTAGGGATTCCCGGTTCGAATCCCCATCTGGGTGGAGTTTCCATGTTCTCCCCGTGTCTGCGTGGGTTTCCTCCGGGTTCTCCGGTTTCCTCCCACAGTCCAAAAACATGGATCAAGTTAATAAAATTCTCAAAATTGCCCCGTTTAGAGTGTGTGTGTGTGTGAGTGAGTGTGTGCCCAGCGATGGATTGCCGCCCTGTCCTGGATGTATCTGCCCAGCGCGAGACGTTCTCCCCTGGATGGGCATGGGGAACCCCACCGCGACCCTAATAGAGGATAAGCGGGAGATAATGAATGAATGAATGAATACTCATAATCTATAAGGTGTAAATCTATAATTTTTTTACCTCCAGCTGATGTGTGAAAATGCTCCATGACTTTCTGTGTTTCTAGGTTCAGTAGAAATGAATTTAGAGTTTTGTAAATAATTCCCATTCTTGTGAGATTTCAATGTAAATGGCACAAAGATTTTGTTTGCCTTTCAATGTTTCTAATTCAAACATCTATTGACAGAAATTTTACCTTAAATTTCTCAGTCACCTTAAAAAGTGATTGGTTAAAAATGTTTTATGTAGAAAATCAAACCAAACTTCCAAAATTCATCTAATAATCTTAAATTCATGAAAAACTGATTGCATTAAAAACAACCTAAAGGTCCCCTGTTTAATGAAAGGGTTATTGTAAACAGAAATCCACCAAAAAAAGGTTCTTGATTTTTAAACCGATTAAATGTTTTTTAAAACATTTTTAAAGCCACTTTTCTGCTGTAGAAATTCGTGTAAAGGACCATCCAAACACAAGAACCTAGAATACTACTAATTTACATTTACATATTATTTACATACATGTTTGAGGTATAATTTATATGCCATATCCAAATGGTATGTATACAACCATATACAATAAAGGTATGTGAGGTGTTATTTCGAAGCAACATTTACACTTTTAGAATTTTGTAATTATTTATTTAACAAACATTGATAAGTATTATTTGAACCTATTATTGTGAATTAATTTTTTGTGAGATTGTAAAATGACAAAGATATTTTCAGAAGTGTTTGGTAGACAAATAGCTGAACCATGTGATGAAGTCCACTAAAAGATGGTAATGTATAAAACTGCTTCTGGTTTCCAAAAAGTTTTGTTAATACTATCAACACAGAGACAACACTGTACTGTAAAGTTTCAAATACAATACCAACCTCACAGACTGTCAGTTTTTGTAGTGGTTTCTTTTGCTAAAAAAGGTTCCTGCTGTGGAAGCACTACAGACTATTCTTATCATTCTAATACTGCAGAGCTACAAACTAGAATCCTCTCCAATCTTATCATACTGAGTTAAACCTGCACGCCTTACCTAAGAAGCTGAAATGAGGAGCAAGTAATGCTTAGGATTTAGGTTGGTGTGTAGGGACGGTGACTCATATCTGAAATACTTGCTGCATAAATGCTATGCTGTGCTATTAAAGCAACATCGCACAGCACATAAAGCTACCCTTTCAGTAATCCCTAACGACCCTATATCCCTCACCTTCTTCCCTTAACCTGCAGCCTTAAATACCACAAATCTTCAGATAAATGAGGGAGTCAAATCAGCTTTCTATGGCAGACGGTATAAAGGCTATCATCAAGGCTGGCGCACTTTCTGTTATAGGCTGCACTTCTAAAAGAGGATCACCGCATCCACTTATCTATGACCTAAAGTTATTGCGAAATATAGGACCTATAGTTGGTGGGTTAAATGTAAAGAAGCATTGTGATATTTAACTGCAGTAAGCTGAATTTCATTTTTCCACCTTCTTGCTTTTTATTGATCAATTCCACATTCTGTCTTTGTCATTCTTGGTAAATAAGTCTGTTTGTGGCAGAATTAAACAGTCAGACAGGGAAGGAGGCAGAGCAAGCATTATTGATTGGATACCTTAAAGAGTAAAGGCTCAGAGGGTGGATAATAACCAGCTGCTTACTCTGTAGCAGTTTTGTTTACAGAAGCGGCTACTGATGTGGCACAATAGGGCTTGCTGCTTTTAAAGACATGGCAATTGTCAGAACTCTCTGCCATGGAGGTGATCAATACTCTCAACGTGGCCTTGTTTACACCTTAGCTAATACTCTGCTGCGAATTTCATCACCCAATCCAATTTCCCTCTTCCCATCGCCTGTGATGGCAATTAAGTACAGATTTTTTTTCTGCGAACAAGACAAGATGCTATAAAGCTGAGTCAAGAGTGTTCAGCCATTACAGCCACTGAGGAGTTATGAATCAAGAGAGTAACAGAGTGCGATTAGAAAAAGGCATTCACATGCCCTAATTTAGATCACTATTTGTCTTTTTCCTCATATTTCATATCGAGGATAAAGGCCATGAAGATAGTAGCCAAGCATTCCACATTCCACATCAAACCATTGAGCTTCAACAAATCGGTTACATTCTATGTCATCATTCCTCAAAAATGATCAGTGCTTTTTGGCCACGGTCATGCAAATTTAAAGTAGATCTTTTATCTCAAGGTCATGAATCCCACTGATCCTTTGTTCATATAATTATACACAAAACATGAAAGAAGTGGATAAAATATGATAAAATAAAAAATATTATTTTTTTAACTGAAATAGAATCATGTGAGTTTTCTAGAAATGTATTTTTAACTTTCTATATTAAGTGTGTGTTCCCTATACAAATGTGCACTATCATTTCCATTACCACCAAATTTGACTCTTTGTGACCCTGCAGAGTGGGTGTGTTTTTTTAGTCACTTGCAATAAACCTTCAGATCCTTTTAAGAGCTTGGTGCAGTCTGACTTTGGTGGATTTTTATTTCAATGGTACCATGTGACCCTTTACGTGTAAATTATTGTTTATAAGAAACATCATCACAAGCCCGGGCCAAGTTATTTGAAGGCGCTGAGGTCAGAGCTTTTTGTAAGTCAGTTTTTTTACACCAGTTTTTTTTACACCAAACTCGGTCAACCATACTGAAACCTAAAAGAGCATTACCATACTGTTGTTCCAACATTGAATCATATACTTGTACAAAATGAATGGCTAGGTCATTGATTTTGACACGATTAGTAGTAAAAAGTTTTATAGATGTTCATTCATTCATTCATTCATTCATTATCTTCCGCTCCATCCTCCACTAGGGTCGCGGTGGGGTTCCCCATGCCCATCCAGGGGAGAACGTCTCAGGCGCCAGGCAGACACACCCAGGACAGGGCGCCAATCCATCCCTGGGCACACACCCACCCACACAAACACACTGTATAGGGGGCAATTTGGAGAACACATTTGACTTGATCCATGTTTTTGGACTGTGGGAGGAAACCGGAGAACCCAGAGGAAACCCACGCAGACACGGGGAGAACATGGAAACTCCACCCAGATGGGGATTCAAACCGGGAATCCCTAGTGTTGAGAGGCGAACGTGCTAACCACTAAGCCACCGCCCGCCCGTTGTAATAGATGTGTCCGAAAATTTTTGTTTATATAGTATATGTAAAATTCTCCTACTAGCCACATATTTTAATCTTACAAGTCCTTGTTTGTGCATGTCCTTGTTTGTGCATGTTTTATCATTGTCACTTGCTATATATATGTACTGTATAAGTTCTGTACATAAGCCATTTTTTTAACCCAACACAAAGTAAATGTTAAACATTTTTCATCCTGCATGAATATTTGCTTTTTACATTTTTTGTCCCTCTTAGTTTTGCTCTATTTACATCCTACTATTCACAAAAGGTAAAACAATAATTAGATGTCTTAGATACGGTACACTCAGTGTTTACAAAAATCCAGCAGATCTGCTGCATCTGATCCACTTACACCAGCACAACAAATATCATCTACCATTTAAATGCTGTCAGCTCTGTGGGGGTTCCTGGAAAACCGAGAACAAAGTAAAGACGGTAGCAGAATTGTTTGAAACAATTGCAAAGTGATTTTGCAAAGTGGGTTGCAAGAATACATGATACTTAAACAGGGAGAAGTGAATGGACAGGGCTACAGGGCTACAGGGATGGACAGGGCTACAGGGAGAAACCTGCATGTGATTTAAAACATGCTCAAAATTCAATTAAAGATGTTTCATGCAATTAAAATTTTATTATTTAACCAAATTCATGGTTTTAAATAAAACTGCTTCCAGCAGTTTTATACTGCATACAGTATTTCATACAATTTCAAATTAAAAATAATTTAAAGACGTTTTCATTTAAGGGTTCAAGGAGACTTTATTGTCATTTGCATCACATGTGGTACATGAAATGAAAATGAAATTGTAGCTCACGTACCCACTTTCACCCTAAATGCTTTCTATTAGAAGTAAAATTATGAAAAATGTTAAATTAAAATATTAGACATTAATTGGACATTAATTGGAATTACAGTACATCAGCTATTCATTTATTTCATAATGAGTGGATTAAACTAATTGTAAAACCATAAACAAGCATAAACATGCTAGCTTTTGCTTTTTGAATTTCTAAACTGCCCAGCTCTTCAGGATCTTGCATGCATAAAAGAATTGTACATTTATTTCTATAGTCACTTTCTTAGGGTTGAAATGAGCTTGCTTTATTACATTCAGCTTTTCTTTTTAAAAAAAAATGTGCATTATCTTCTCCAAAAGGCTGCTGATGCTCCACAGCAGTTGTCTTTCTTCAAGACTGAAAAGCTTCAGGCCTTAAACCTATACACCACCCTATTGGAAATCCTCCGAAATCTACAGATAAGACATCAAAAAATAGAGGACAAAAAATTATAGGTCTTAAGTTTGTTCCTCAAACCTTAAAACCAAGACTCTTATCTATGTTTATAAAATGTAAAAATCTTTGCAGGAGCATGTTGGAGTGTTTTCATTGCTCTTAGATGTGCACTGTTTAATAAAGCAGCAACTGTAGACATTTAAAATTCCGGTTCTCAATTTCAAAAGCATGATAAATACACTTTAGAACCTGTCCACTTGTGTCTTCCTCTGCTTTTAGTCTCTTGGTTATATCTAATTTGTCTATTTCTCCAAGGACACCAATCGCGCCATTATATGAATTCCTTAGTTTCTTGACACCAGGAATAAAAAGATATTTAGTGCCACAGTTGGATAGGTCTGTGGTTTTTAGAAACGTTAAGAGTTTTTTTTTATGTAGTTGATTGATTTAAGGCTTTTTTTGTGAGGAGTTAGGGTTAAGGCATGCTCCTCCTGTGTCTAAATAAGTGTCCTCTGGTTTTGTGCCATCAGCTGTGGGACAGGTTTAGGGACCTTCCTGATCCTAAACACCATTACAAAATAAATAATTACCTTAATTGTATTTTATCCATCTTAATGGTAATAATGTACAGTTTAATATATATTAGATCCCCAAATTTACTGAACTGAATAATAGGTTAAGGGTGTACCAATCACAAAAACGTTTCCATAAACTTTTAATCTCATTATCTTCTACTCAGTCCTTTACTAGGCACTAGGCTTGTGGAGGGGTTCCCTATGTCTATCCATGGAAGAACGTTTTGGGCAATGGACAGATACATCTAGGACAAGGTATCAATCCATCGTTGGGCACACACACCACAATATGAGCAGGTAATTTACCTTGAATCCATGTTTTTGGATTGTGAGATAAAACCTGAAAACCCAGAGAAATCCCATGCAGGCACAGGGAGAACATAATGCCATTAAAAACAGATGTTTTAATGTGGTGGGATTTATTGTAAATATTTAATTATAAATAAGCCATGTTAGGTTTTTTGTAGGGTTTTAAAAATGTGATATTATTGTTTTAGCTGAAGTAGTGTAGCTTGAGCAGGTTTTCAAAGGTTCTCATTGAAGCCCTGCAACCTAACGAGAATTATGCGAGATGCTACCTTAAGCATTATCAAGTTAAAATTCAGGCCAGAATTCTTAGGGTTAATAAAGTCTTCAAAACATAGCGTGTTTATGAAGCAGACCGGCTGTAATAATGCTGCTGGCTGGGATTTGGATAATGAATGTTTGTTATTTGCAATGATAATGATGCTAGTGATGTTCATGAGCTCCGTTTAACTTCTTAATTAATTGACCAGAGAAAATGTCAAAGGCTCCTCTTGCTCACCTTCATTTCCTCTCTTCTCCTTTTATTGCTTTACGTTGATGATGCATGGGAGTTGCATCCAGTCTAAATCGATGTACGTTGTGCCTTCTGACTGAGTGATTGAGTCAGAGAGTCATACTGTGCCTGGTTCTCATTATCTGGCCAAAGAGGTTCATCTTCATGGCCAGCTATGATCAGTCACGAAACAACACAAGGCTTAATAATATTGACCGTGTCATCAGGATGGCTGTGTTGCTTACATGAAAGTGCACATTTAGCATATAGAGCAACAGCAATGTGGCTGTTATTACTATTTCATTTTGACTTTATCTGGTTCGCTAAATCTGTTAATATTAAATGGTTCTAAAACTTCACTGGCAGCTCTGTTGTGACTGCATTATCAGCAAAGATCCTCCAAGTAATCAAAACAAGAACACTAATGTTATGGCTGTTGTGTTATTCTCAGATCTGCCAAACATGTTTATCACCAAGAGCAAGTTGCAGTACAACATTTATTGGAGTTTACAACTTTTGGTTTAAATTGAACAAATACATATACAGCAGGTAAAATAAATATTGAATGCGTCAACATATTTTTCAGTAAATATATTTTTTGATGAAGCTACTGACATCAAATTTTTACTTTAAATCTTACAGTGTATATAAATTAATTTTCACCTCACAATTACCAAAAGTATGTGAACACTAAATGTGGTTGTAGTTTTACTCCAAAAATTAGGTTGGTCCCTCTATTGTTACTAACGGTCCTGAAATGTATTTTAGATTTGCAAATTTGTAGTTGTTTTTTAAAATACATATTTTGGCTTAGTGGTTAGCACCTCTCTGCCTGTCAGCATTAGGGATCCAGGTTCAAATACCGCAAATACCGCATGGGTTTCCTCCAGATTCTACGTTTTTCTCCCACAGTTAAAAAAAAATGATTCAGGGTGAATTGGCTGCTCTAATTTGCTGCAAATATTGTGCATGTGTGATTGAGTGAATTAGTGTCCAGCGATTGATTGGTGCCCTGTCCTGGGTGTACCTGCCCAGCGCTTAAAACATTCCCCCTTCCTGTGATGAGATATTTAGACTCAGATCTATGAGGTCAATGGTTTTATAATATTCAGTTGAAATAAGTTCCAGTGCAAGGAATTGAGGTCACATAGCTCAAAAACCTAAATATTTCCTAAAAGTAAAATTCTAAAACCTGATTAATCATTCCATATTTTTTGCTTTATCGTCATTTAATCCAGGATTGGCTTGTGCCGACACTTCCTACCTTCCTTCAGTTATTAATAATACATTATTGTTTGAGAATACAAATTGAGATCAGATGCCAACATGTGCCCGATACTTCCATTATTTACACAGCTCTTATGTCCTGTGACTGGTCCACTACTTGGTGTAGAAGGGTTATGTAAAAAAGCCTCTCAACAGGAGACAGGGTAGTGAAAATGTCAGCAGCAGTGCGACAGGCTGTCTGTGTTGGCCCTTGAGACCTGCTCAGTGGGGGGCTGTATTAACACACGCACACATGAAGAAACATGCCAGATGTTTATTGAAATGCATGATGTGTAGATTTCCATGTGAATAGTGAAGAGCAAAGAGTCATTAAAACCGGCTAATATAAACACTCGGCCCTGCGCTTGACTTTTTGTCATGCTAATCGCCTTTCTGAATGACAAACACACATTTATTAGTTCACATCATTTATCTTTTTTTTTACATTTTCGCTGACACTTTTAGTCAGAGTCTCTTTTTTTTACTAGTAAATGATTCCTTGTGCAGTGTATGTTGTTTTGAGTCCAGGAATCCCAAAAGCTACAAACCTAAAATAACAGAAACACAGTTCATGATTTTTACTTTAGGCTTAGCTTGTTAGACAAGTTACTAAAACTCGCTATATATAAAACAGTAAAATACACTTTATTGTGTGTTTATTGTGCTGTCTTTTAATCATCAGTTAATTAATTCATTATTTTCTGCTTAATCCTCAGCTAGGGTCGGGGCCCCCCGGTAAGTGGGGCTAAGACACATCCAGAGCGCATCACCTCATGCCTATCCATGGGAGAGTGTTTTAGGTGCTGGACAGTAACTCATAGGACAGAGTGCCAATCTATTGCTGGGCAAACACTTAATTACCCAGACACACATTCAAACACACACTATATAAGGCAATTTAGAGCACTCAGTTCACCTTAAATTCATGTTTTTTGATTGTGGGAGGAAACAAAGAACATGGAAACCACATAGATTGGGTTTTGAACCAGGATCCACAGCTCTGAGAGGCAAACATGCTAACCACTAAGCCACTGTGCCATAAATTATGTATTATTTACTTATGGATCTTTTTAAACGTCATATATACTGTTACATTGTACATTTGAAAACTGCCAAAAAAAAACAGCAATAAACTCGTTCAACAACAAATAAATATATTGAAATGTGATGATTATGGCTACACATAGAAACACAGAGAATACATTTTGTAATGATTAGCTCTGTATCAGTCAAAATTATCCAAAACAAACTGCAAAAACCAACTAATAAATACATTTTGTGCCTAAAAGGCCTCATAGAGTTGAGTCATTTGTGGCTCTTATAGCTCTACCCAAATGAAAATAACAGCATTTGCTTTCACTCACCATAAACATTTATGCAATAAATCTATTGCTAATTATAAATATATTTAATAATAATGTTGCAAATGGCATTGAAATTGTCAGCTAGTTCAGCAGAGGAGGACAATAAACTCCAAACTGACTAAGCTGATTCACTGAATTCCATCACCAATTCGGTATGTTTAATCAACAGTCTGGTTAATGCTATGGGTGTGGCATGGTAGGCATAAATAGTTTTGTTAAAGGCCTTTGTATTTGTAAGACATGTATTTCTGTTTTGTACTGGGTTACTCACTTATTCTAAAGTTTGCCCTTCAGTGAATATTACAGCCAAATAACACCAGAGCAAAATGTGAGAATACTATGTAGGAGTGTCTAACTTGAGGGTTAAACAGGTAAAACTCCTCTCACTGCAGTGTGCGCTCACTTTTACCATTAGTTTGCCATTTAATTGATTCAGATCTTAATTATTTAAAGGCTGGTACACTGTGTTGGGTGTATCGCCCATAGCATTTAGACCTGATGTAATTGGTGGTTTAGTACCTGGCCCCAGATGGACAAGGAGGGGACAGCAGTTTAAGGAAAATCATTAGGGCTTAATTAGCACAGAATGATACTGATAAAGCAGTAGAACAGCTAATGGTTTATTGATGTTGATACATAGTATACACACCTTGTTTATCCATTGATTATTTACGAACACATTTGAACCAGATTGCTGGATTCTCACTGATTTTGTTGGGAGTGTTTTTTAATTTTCACGTATAATAAAAATCTCAGACACTTTGTGGACCTTAACAGGATGCTTGATAAAGCCAGTATAGAAAACTAGTATCATGTCTCAAAGGTACCGTTGCTCTATATCAATCCTTAAGTGCTAACAGGTCTGTGGTAAACCTGAACAGAATGAGGAATAAATGCTTCCTCTTTACTTCTCGGCTTGAAATAAGCTTAGGAGAACTCTGGGTGGTATCAAGCGGAAATTCTTTTCTGTGGCTGATTAAACGTGTAATTTTACATATCCACATTTTTACATGCTTGGAATTTTGCATCAAGGGCTTAAATATGGCCCACTCAGAAGCCTATAGCAGCTTATTAAAAGCTAGCAATAACTGTTAAGCACTTTTTAGACAGAAATAACAGGATAAAAATGATGTAAAAGGAGACTCTTCTTCATGCAGGCATTTCTGTTTTTTACATAAAGCCAAGCAAAAGGAGCAAATGTGACTCGTGCATGTGATTTCTACATGATACCTTTAATTGCTGTTAAATGCTGTTTTTTCTTCAATTCCAATTTTTTTCCAATTATACAGACATTGATCATTCTTTGTTACTCTCTTCCTGCATATAAAAATATGGCACTGTAAACAAAATATCACCAATGCTGGATCTCACAACCAGGTTTAAATCCTGAGTTTAGTGGTGGAATCTGATATCTAGTGCCACTTTTACTTTACTTTACTGTACTGTACTGTACTGTACTGTACTGTACTTTACTTAGCACCTGTATTGTGAATATATCTACTCCGATGGCCGTTGTGGTCTCAAAATGAGATGTGTTCAGGTATAGTTCTGGCTTATTGTTTTTTTGGCCATGGAAAACACAGATGCACCAATGACTGAAAACATTCATGACTGTCAAGTCAACAGTCAGATGGCACTGCTTTCCTGGAAGATAACACATTGTATCATGCGTTTCCACTTTTACAGTTCATTATTGACAATCTGTTTGACTTATTTCTCTATCTGTGAAGTAAATTAAAACACTTTTCAAAAAAATAATCACTGGAACAAGTAAGATTCAAATTGGTGTTCCCACCCCTGGGTTCAGTATTTTTATTAGCTATGAAAAGGCAATCCACTAAAGTCAGGCCACACCTGTCCTTTAAAGGGAACGGCAAGTGGCGCATTAAATGGTTTGTTGCATGTTACGACCAACATACAGCCATAAATAATCTAGAGAATTGGTGTATGTCTTTTGAGCATTTTAAGCCACGCAAGGTGTACCTTTCCCATTATTACAATAGAAAAGTCTCACCGACACACCCTAAATCAAACTGTATAACAGCTCGATTAAGACTGTTAAAATAGGGCTCTTGTTTATTTTATTTTTTTTCATGTCTTGCATTATTTAAAAATGAACATGTGTGTATGTAGCAAAAAGTTTAATGAGCCTTCTCAAAGTTTTAATTTTAAAAACCAAGTATTAATTTTAAAACAGTAAATTGGCTATGGCTTTGCATTGCAGTCAAAATGCTTTATTTTAATGCTTTAAACTTCTGGAAGTCACTGTGTGGGAAGCTGCATTTACTATCCTTACTATTGCTGTGCTTGTTTGGATTCTGTGTGTAGGGTCTTCAGACAGTAATCAGACAGAGTAGATTGGTTTGATTTTCAGGGCTGCTTGAGATGGCTGTATAATGATGCAGCCGGCTGACGCGTAGCAGAAAACTTCCTCACTTGTAATATTCTGTAAATGCAATTGAGCTGTGTCATTGTGAAGCCCACCCACTTTTATTAAGGTCTAGTCTGCAATTTCATCTCTAGCTTTACAGCTGTTTCGCATTTGATTAAGCTGTGTATACTTATTTTGATTCTGTCGTCTGTTGCTTCTCTTACTGAAGTTGCACACATTTTACTTCTTACTTCTTCACATACATATATATTTTTTAAATACTTGTGATAAAGTGATCTATTTTGCCTCCATATTTAACCCATCAGTGTAGTAAAACATACGCATACTAGTGAAGTGGGAACACGTGCCTGGAGAGCAATTGTGGTTAGGTGCCTTGCCCAAGGGCACTTAAATCAAAGTACATATTGGGACTGTATATAAAGCTGAGGACCTTTAGGTCACAAAGCTGGTTCCTTAACCACAAGCCTAGACCTGCCCCAAGTGCATCTTTGCCATTGTAAGAACATAAAAAGTATGCTTTATGCAGTGCAAAATACGTAAATGGAATGTACTAATTGCAGAGGGTGTAAAATAGGGCCGATGTTGGCATAGCTGGCTGACAGTATCTTAAAACTGTTCCTTTTTTGTGGACAATATGCAAAGTTGGTACTTTTAGCAAGCTTAATAAAATTTACATTTTATTTATTAAAAATATACATTTTATTTATTACTTAACCATGTTACATCATGGTTAGCACGTTCGCCTCTCAGCGCTAGGGATTCCCGGTTCGAATCCCCATCTGGGTGGAGTTTCCATGTTCTCCCTGTGTCTGCGTGGGTTTCCTCCCACAGTCCAACAACATGGATCAAGTTAATTGAATTCTCAAAATTTCCCCATATATAGTGTGTCTGTGTGAGTGAGTGTGTGCCCAGCGATGGATTGGCACCCTGTCCTGGGTCTATCTGCCCAGCGCCCGAGACGTTCTCCCCTGGATGGGCATGGGGAACCCCACCGCGACCCTAATAGAGGATAAGCGGGAGATAATGAATGAATGAATGTTACATCATTGCTGTGGTACACAAACAGTCAGAAACACAGCATTTTTGTAGAACATAAATACAATGTTCTAAATATAGAAGAAACAGATTATTGGAAATTAAAACTATTGTATCCAGACTTGTGTTAATGAAATGACCTGTTTGGTGGCACAGACCTCTGCCTCTTCTCAGAGAACTTGAATGAATGAAAAAGAAAAAGGAAACAAAAGAAAGGACAGTGTTGTTTAGGGAATTGTTTTTGTCTTTTATTGATGTTGCTGTCTCGCACCAAAAGCCTGAGGCACGTTCAACAAGATCAGCAGCACCTAACTTCTTCCTCTGTCTGTCACCTGGTGATGGAGGTGAGACAAAAGTGGCCTGGCAGGTTGGCAATCACTTTCTCAAGTGACCAGTTTACACCAGTCAAAAGTGACCACCCTCTAGCCATTCTGGTTTTTACCTGCATAAACTCTACTTTTACTTCTGTCTGTGTAAGATATACATTTTTTCTGATCTTTTGTCACCTAACAGTTTCAAGATCTTTATTCTGTCATTTTCACCACTATTGGAAATTCTTTACTCCAAGCAGGTGTAGTTCAATGGCGAGTCAATTCTGGACAGCCGGCATACAGTTTTTAAAGAGTGAGTGCATTTTTGTGGGGGAAAATCCAGAAAAGAACGAGATCAATAACTAATTTTGCTGCTGAAATGGACTCCCTGTATCTATGCTCAGATCTTTCCTGGGCTGTATTTATTTTCATCATGCTGCCTTCTTATTTTGAAGCTCTTTATTGCAAGATGAAAAGAATGATGAAGGGCGTGGTTAATTGTGGAGTCATGATGAGTTGTGACATAGTCACAAGGAACCTAAGAGTGGATTTTATTACTAATCATTTGCTGGATTATTGATGCAATGCTGCACTATATGGACAAAAGTACTAGGACACCATACATTACAAATTTAAGAGATTTTATGACATTACATTCTAATCATCCTGGCCAAGTTTTGCAGCAGTAATACCTTCAATTTTTTTGGTGATGCTTTGTACAGGCGCAACTGCATAAGTCAGAAAACCACAAGGGACAAATAATCGTTTGTAAAATGTATTTTAAAAAACCACAATGAAAGCTAAAATTCCTAAGGGCTGAAACACATCCTATGCACCATGCATAGTGTCATTATGCCTCAAATGGCATGTAACACTTACTACCATGTTTGTGTACCAGTGTTTATCTCTAAAGAGTGTGTGTATGTACACACATAATTAAACCAAAGTGAAAAGAAAGCAAAAGCACTGAACATGCTCGAAGGTGCCGCTGTCCTCCTTGGCTGCTGCAAACAAATACCACCAATAAGGTTTATAAGCAACTATCCAGCATAAGGTGGATGGCTGTGATCTTTGATCACTCTGACACCGCTGTATCAAGAACTACCATTCAGCAATTGTTGATATAACCTTAAGCCAAGGGATTACCTTGACAAATTTTAATAAAGCTCTACTTTACAGTGAAACGGAGCCTTGCGTAAGCCATGTCCAGAGTCCAGAGTTGACCTATCTAGGCTTGGGGGCATCTAGGATGGATAGTCACATAGTGAAAACATGTGTTGTGAATCTGTATTTAAGGTTCTTTTTTGCGAAAAATAAACAGAAGGACTATCCAGACTGTTCTCAGAAACAAGTCCAAAATCCAGGGTCTGTCATTGTATGGGGCTATGTCAGAGCCACTGGCAAAGGTGGTGTACACTTCTTTGATAACTATATTAATGCAGAAAAGTAAAGATCTGAGAGCAATGCATCCACATGTTCCACACATTACAAAGGCATGACTACGGAAGTGTGGGTATGGGTACGGATATGTACAGTGCTGAGATATAAGAATATATTTATTTAGAAGTTTTAGTAAATTTATTACTGTATCAATAACATTATATTTGGTCATTTAGCAGATGCTTTTATACAAAGTGAGCACAGGGTTGATACGGCATCCCTGGAGTAATGAGGGTTAAGGGACTTGCTCAAGGACCCACATTGGTAACTTCAGTAGACCTGGGATTTGAACTTACAACCTTTAGTTTGATAACTCGACATTCTAACCACTGAACTACCTCACCCAATTAACCTAAAAACACACCAGGCTTGAAACAATGTAGAGTACAAATATTTTGTCTGTAAATGATTTAGCTACTAAGGTAAATGATTCAGTAGAGGTGTTTGGATCAGAGGCTGGATACTGACTGCAGATTTGACTGTATTTGTTGCAGAAGTCAGTCATCAGTCGCTTGTGTGTGTAGAACTTGATCGGGTTTCTGTAGTGATTTATTTATTTTTTTTGGTCTAGTTCGATTTTTTTCAAAAGTAAATAAAAGTTCGTAAACTCTTTCAGTGACATAGGATTTTTGTCTTTGTTTACTCCTATGTGGTTTAATGTTGACTTAACTTTAAACCCATATCAAAATAATGAACTTATGCTTGTCTCATTTTAAAATCATAGCATTAATAACTTAGCTTTTATTTTATATAAATTATATATTAACAAATTAAATCTACCACACATACACACACAATGCAGGTGTTTGAGTCTCCCCTGCTTCTTAAAATCTGTCATACAGGCACTCACACAGACAATTACTCTGATTAGTTTTCAATTGCGTATGCCTACTGCTTTAGACTCTGGCACCTCCCATTCACAAACCAATGCATGATCATGCCCTATCCACCACAGCGTGTTATGCTTTAATTTGAGCATTTAGCATCAAATTGATCAGGGTAGCTTAAGTGAATGTAGATCTTAGCATAATCTTATTTTTTTATCTTGACTGTTCAATCATATATTAGGGCCCTATATTAATGGGGCTCCCCATACCATTCCAGAAGAGAATGTTTTGAGCAATGGGCAGATACACCAAGACAGGGTGCCAATCCACCACAGTTACATACATACACGTGTGTGTGTGTATGTGTATATAGATGGGGATTGGGGATTCAAACCAGGAATCCCTAGCGCTGAGAGGCGAATGTGCTAACCACTAAGCCACCGTGCCGCCCTATATATATATAATAATTAATAACATTAATATAGGGCCCTAATATATGATTGAACAGTCAAGATAAAAAAATAAGATTAAGCTAAGATCTACATTCACTTAAGCTACCCTGATCAATTTGATGCTAAATGCTCAAATTAAAGCATGTTTATATCACGCTGTGGTGGATATATATATATATATATATATATATATATATATATATATATATATATATATATATATATATATATGACGGCACGGTGGCTTAGTGGTTAGCACATTCGCCTCTCAGCGCTAGGGATTCCTGGTTTGAATCCCCAATCCCCATCTGGGTGGAGTTTCGATGTTCTTCCAGTGTCCATGTGGGTTTCCACCGGGTTCTTTGGTTTCCTCCCACAGACCAAAAACATGGCTCAATTCAAGTGAGTTCTTCAAATTGCCCCATATAGAGTGTGTATGTGTGAGTGTGTGCCCAGCGATAGATTGGCGCCCTGTCCTGGGTGTATCTGCCCAGTGCCTGAAACGTTCTCCCCTGGACACGGGGATAACATGGAAACTCCACCCAGATGGGGATTCGAACTGGGAATCCCTGGTGCTGAGAGGCGAACGTGCTAACCACTAAGCCACCGTGCCGCCTACAGTATATATAAATATATAATATTTTATATTCTTAAAGCAATATTTTTTTAAGGTTTGAATTTAAAAATGTTAAAGAAATATTTAAATAAATATTCCAACTGCTTTTTGTATAATTGCGTAGTTCAGACAGGTGTTCCAGAACTTGCATATGTATATATTTCAGAAAGATATGCAAATTAGTCTATTTAAAACATCTGGCAGACATTGTGAATACTACTTTTTTCAACATTGCAGAGGTGGTTCAGTGCCTAATGTACTGCATTATCAATCAGAATCATAGAGGCTCACACTGCTCTCTGAATTAAAAAATATAATTTGTAGAAATTTGCTTCACAACCTCCAATTAATTGGAATCAATGCAAGACTAGGTTCTGGATTTATATGCTTTTATACCGTGTATATACAGTGAAAAGCATGGTGGCATGACAGTTAGTGCTGCTTCACAGTAAGAAAGTCCAGGGTTTGATTCCCAATGGGGTGAGCACAGGTCCTTTCTGTGTGGAGTCATTGTGGGTGTAGAGAGTCCTCGGTGGTGACCCCAATAAAAACAATATTAAATAAGTATAAGATATAATCAATCTGTATTGTGAGTGCAGGTCAAACTGACATTATGAAGATATATGATAAATTATTAATACACCTTCAAGTTGGCAATGATTATTTTAGGAGTTGGAATATACAATTGAACCCTTTAGAGCAGAACCTTGCACACAGTGGCTGGTACTGAATTAACTGTGAATTTACAAGTATCGGGTAAGTTTATTTAGACACTTCATTTTTTCTGGTTTCCAAAATCTAAATATTCCACCGAAGGGTCATTTTACAAAAATGTTACATGCTTTTAATCTTTTAAAACCTTCTATTTTAGCAGGAATGTGTTTGCATTTAGGAAAACATGAAGCCATGTTGTTGGAATGCCGTTTGTGTACAAGACTTAAATTATTCAAACCAGACTTACTGAATAAGCAAAAACCCTAAAATAACACTTTAAAACCACTTAAACTTCCACCTTTCTGTAAGTATAAATCCTTGTAGTCTGAAAACTATTTTTCACAGGACAACACCTGCAAAATGCTGTTGATTTATTGACTAGGATAGCCCGCCAAACAAAATGTTTAGAGATTTTAAGGTGTGTGAACACACCAGCAAGCACATTCGCCTCTCAGCACTGGGGATTCCTGGTTAAAATTCCAATCTGGGTGGGGATTTTACCTAGGTTCTAAGGTTTCCTACCACAGTCCAAAAAGGATCAAGGTAAATTGAATGCTCCCAATTACCCTGTATAGTGTGTGTATGTGTTTAGCTTGATTGGAGCCCTGTCCTGAGTGTAACTGCCCAGCGTCTAAATATTCTCCCCTGGATGGGCATGGGGAACCCCCATTACCCTAGTAGAGGATTAAGAGGAAGATAATGGTTGGATGGATACAGCACTGCTGTGTACCAGCTCAACACTCTTATTCATTACCACCATGTTGATAACTCTGTATCTAAAACTGAAAGGCTGGAGTGGGTTTAACACTCTGTAGTGCTGAGAATCATGCACCAACCAAATATTACCAAGACCATGTCTTGGTCCTTAATAGATCTGACACAACAGTGCTGCTGGAAATTTTAGACTTTGTATACACACTGTGCATTCTATTAGACATATGTATCTTACTGCTCTAACTTGTAGAAGTAAACTCACAGGATGCTGCCTACAAGATGCTGGTTCTGTAAGTTTTTGGTGGTGGGCAGTTCTTAGTGAGGTGTCACTATGTTTGAGTCACAAGTACCAGAGCAACACCACTACCACTACCCAAATAATAGCTGACCTGTGGTCATCATGTGGGAGTTTTATTATTTGTATAACAGAATAAACGTCTTGGCTATAGTCTGAGTATACTATGCATCTGTATGTTAATTAGAAAATATACCAAATATACCGACATGTACAATACATTTCTTTCTTGTTTCTTTTCCAGCGACTGTCATTTTTCTTATTTGGTTTAATTGAAAGACAAGTTCATCTACAATAAAATATATTAACAAAGGTTTGGTATTTCTTTACAGTACCACCTCAGTTCTTAAACTACCCATCCAACACGTATGGCTACGAGACTACGGACATTGAGATGGAGTGTGCGGTGACTGGAAACCCTCAGCCCACAGTCCGCTGGATGAAGAATGGCGAGGCTGTTATACCCAGTGATTATTTCCAGATTGTGGTAAGCTATGCCACACTTAAAACATCTCTCATCTTTTTATCTTCTTGCTTAATTCTGTACTAGGAATTAGAGTCACAGGCCCGTCCCCCATGCCCAAACAGCCTATGCACTTTTTTTCGAACCTGGAGCCCCAGCGCTGAGAGGCTGATGTCCTAACTATTAAGCCCCCATACGCCCCATCTTGTTAATGTAATTACATGAACATTTGAAGACACTACATACAATGTAGTGTAGTATGTTCTTTTGAAGAGTGCTTTTTTTCTTTTTTTTTTTCCCCCAACAGAAATGTTAACATGTGTTTTTGCCAACATCATGTCAAAGGTCCTGTGATCTCTTATGACCCATAGCCGGTAGTAAGCAAGTTATTATAAAATATGCATAGAGTATGTTTGCTTTTATTTGCAATAATTTTAAACATTTTTTTTTCCTGGCTGTAGGATGGCGGTAACCTTCAGATTTTGGGGTTGGTGCGATCTGATGAGGGATTCTACCAGTGTGTGGCCGAAAATGAAGCAGGAAATGCCCTAGCCATGGCTCAACTTATACTGCTTGAGTTAGGTAAGGAACTGTGCTATATGCACAAGTTGCCCCAAAGTTCTGATCTGGGACCATCTTGTTTTCCTAAAATATCAATACGAGACATTATTAAGATATGGAATTTGGTCACAGATCAGCAACTGATGGCAATGATTAGCAGCACGTCTACCAGTTCGTGTCAGTCCGCAGTGTGCCATCATCACCAGTGTCCATCTGTTTATAGACACACACACACACACAGATGTTCACTGTTTACCACCAGTATCCATGTATTGTCACTGTTGCCTTGGTTTGCTCTTTGGGGTCTGGCCTCATGGGAAAAAGGCTGCTTTAAGACAATGTTCGATTTAGATGTTTTTGTAAATCTATTACTGTAGGGGGGGGGGGGGGGGGGGGGGGGGGGGGGGGGGGGGGGGGGGGGGGGGGGGGGGGGGGGGGGGGGGGGGGGGGGGGGGGGGGGGGGGGGGGGGGGGGGGTCCTCCGGGTTCTCCGGTTTCCTCCCACAGTCCAAAAACATGGATCAAGTTAATTGAATTCTCAAAATTGCCCAATTTAGAGTGTGTATGTGTGAGTGAGTGTGTGCCCAGCGATGGATTGGCGCCCTGTCCTGGGTCTATCTGCCCAGCGCCCGAGACGTTCTCCCCTGGATGGGCATGGGGAACCCCACCGCGACCCTAATAGAGGATAAGCGGAAGATAATGAATGAATGAATATTACTGTATTAATTAACCTGAAATTTGAACTCAACACACAAGGCTTGAAGGGATATAGGGTACAAATATTTCCTTTGGAATTGATTTATGGGTGGCACAGTGGCTTAGTGGTTAGCACGATTCCCGGTTCGAATCCCAATATGGGTGGAGTTTCCATGTTCTCTCCGTGTCCGCGTGGGTTTTCTCCGGGTTCTCTGGTTTCCTCCCACACTCCAAAAACATGGATCAAGGTCCATTCAATTGAATTCTCTAAATTGCCCCATATAGATTGTGTTTGTGTATGTCTGTGTGAGTGATTGTGTGCCCAGCGATAGATTGGCGCCATGTCCTGGGTTTTTCTGCCCAGCTCCCGAAACGTTCTCCCCTGGATAGGCATGGGGAACCCCTCTGCAACTCTAGTAGAGGATAAAGTGGAAGATAATGGATGGATGGATGGATTTATTATTTGAAAGCCACTAACGTAAATGATTCAGTAGGGGTGTTTAAATCAGAGACAGGATACTGACTGCAGGTTTGGCTGTATTTTTGTTACAGTAGTCAGTCATCAGTCAGAGTACTCTCATGTCAACTTTATCTGGTTTCTGTCGTGATTTCTTGGTCAGCTTAGATTTTTACAAAAGTAAATAAAAGTTTGTAAACTCCCAATGACATAGGTAGGGTCTGTGATTGTTACTCCTATGTGGTCAGATGGTGTCCATAATAATTGAATTAACTTTAAACCCAAATAGTTCACTTCAGAATTTAGTCTGAAATTCATCATATTAAGGATATCATTAAGATGTTCTTGTTTAAGTATAACACGGGTAGCCATTGCTGAACTCCTTCAGTACCAGTCCAAAGTTTTAACATACTTTCTTTGTACCACTTATTGTCCATGCTGTCAGTTTCATGTACTACAAACAATTCAATAAACATTTATTAATAAACAATTCACCACCCAAATTATACCTGTTCTGTGATGGTCCTGACCAATAGAGAACAGAGAACCAACAGGGGACTGACAAAACAAGAAAAACAGATGTACTGCAGTCCATATTTTTAAACCTACAAAGTCCATCTATACGGTAAGTGGAGAAACAAGAAGGAGTTGTTTTCAAATATTTTATATATATATATATATATATATATATATATATATATATATATATATATATATATATATATATATATATATATATATATATATTTGATTGCGCTGTGTCTAATTTAAGACCAAGGTTTCTCATACTTTTTTGATAATTAGAATTTATCAAGGACCCATTAGGAGAAAGAAAATTCCCTAAGGACCTACTTGTTTTTTGTACATTTACTTTACTGCTGATTGCAAAAAGAAAATTGTCGAAAAGCTTTCAGTGAAACTTTTGTAACTTAGAAATACAGTTAGTGCACATTGAATTACAAAGATTTTAATTCATTCATTCATTATCTTCCACTTAATTCTATAGTAGGGACCAGGGTCATGGGGGTTCCCATGCCCATCCAAGGGAGAGCTGGGTGCTGGGCAGAAGTGCCAATCTATTGCTGGGCACACATTTACTTACACAGACACTTACACATTATATTGGGGCAATTTTAGGTATGGTTAATTTAGTTTATGGGCAAATTTGATTTATCTTAAATCCATGTTTTTTTGTAAACATAAAAAAAACCTTAAAAGCATTTTGACAGCTGTTAAGATCGCAATAGTGTGACACTTCAACAGAATCCTATAAATCAAACAGACATAAATTAGGAAAAAATTAATGGCAGTTTTACTTTTGTAACCAACTTGGCATGGGCAACAAGGTTAGTTGGCCTTAAATTGCTTAAAACTAACCAGCGACAGGTTTTTAGTTTTGCATTGAAGTTGCAAGTAGGCAATTTAAAATGCAAAGCTAGGCTAAATCTTCCACCTGTAACCTGGTCATAACCAATTTGCAAATGCAGCAGTAGCTGCCAGTGGTTCCCGTATCATTTGGAATCACTCCTCCGTAAATCGCTTAACACTGACTGACTGGAATTTTTCATTAAACTCATTCTAGGAGTAAGTAAGAGCCAATTAGTGGAGCATTGGGACTCAGCACTGATGTCGCTAATCAGTCTTGGAGAAGAGATGGATTATAGCACAGCTCTTCCTCCCCCCATTCTCACTTTTTAATCACTGCTCAGGCGGTGTGTGGCGGCTCCCCCTGGTGAAAAGCACAGATGGTAGCTGAGCCTGAGTAGGGTCAAAATCACAGGCCGCAGCCAGGCGTAGCGTCGCAGTGGCGCCACCATGGGAGAGGCTTGGAGGCGGAAGCAACAGATGCCACCAGACAATCTCCGGCTCCACGGGTTCGATAAGTGAACAGGGTGACTGTGTGCGGGTGGTACTGGCTTCCCTACCTCTTTCACAAAGGGGGTAAAATAAATACCACACATGTGTGAAAAGCCACAAACATGCTGGTTTCTAAAAAAAAAAACACAACAGATTTAAAAATCACAGGCTGTAATAAGAAAAACTGTGAAGCTGATAGACACAAAGTCACAGTCAACAGACTTTCTTACACACTATTGTGCTGAACT
The DNA here is from genome assembly GCA_019802435.1 of Corydoras maculifer. Lineage (NCBI taxonomy): Eukaryota > Metazoa > Chordata > Actinopteri > Siluriformes > Callichthyidae > Corydoras > Corydoras maculifer. Next base: position 996,037 of record JAFMOD010000537.1, on the reverse strand, counting down.
GAACTATGCTAAAAACGGGGGAAAAAACAATCCACAACCCTTAATGAAGAACCAGTGCAAGTGGAAGTTATTAGGATTTTCATTGGATATCATTATTTGATCAATCAGAATGAAGCTATCAGAGCTATGAATTTATCATCCATCCATTTATCTATCTCATCTTAGTATCTTCCATTTAAATCTCTACTAGGGTCATTGCCCATCCATGGTAAAAAAGTTTCAGGCGCCGGGCTGATGCATCCAGCACAGGCTGCTAATCCAATACTGGGCATACACTCATTCACACAGACACACACAACACCATATAGAGGCAATTTCAATAGGGTTAATTTAGAGCAGCCGATTCAGCTTGAATCCATGTTTTTGGAATGTGAGAGGAAACCGGAAAACCTGAAGAAAACCCTCACAAACAAGGGAAGAACATGGAAACTCATGATTGGGATTCGAACCTAGATCCCCAGCACTTAGAGGTGGACATGTTAATCACTACACCAGCATGCCACCAATCTATCCATTTTTAAAATTTTTATGTGCAGTTTTATTTATTTGTCTATTAATACATTTACATTATTGTACATTACATTTAGTAATTTAGCTGATGGTTTTATCCAAAGCGACAGGTGAGAGAACATAAGTCAATAAGTTAAGAAGGGACCAGCCGAACTGCAGTTTTAACAATCATGATCATTTGACGATCTGCTTTCAATGCCCGAGTGCCTTGTGTTTAGCACAAGCAGTCTTGAGAGATGAGTAGTGGAGTTACGTTGAGCTCGTATTGGTTGAACATGTTCCTCTACTTCTGTACTTATTTATGTAGAATGTCTTTCTTATCTGTAGTCATTGGTCAATTATTTATTCATTAACTTATCAATTCATTCATGAAATCTATTGTGATTCCATGACATTCACTTAATCTATTCATAAAATTCTAAAACCCTGCTTTATGGCTCTGCAAGGACCTTTTAATAGAAACATTTAAATCAATAGGATGTAATTTCATTAGTGACTCGTCTCATTACACATCCAACGGTCTCTGCTTACTGTTTACTAAATGTGAAAAATTCCAATTAACGGCTTCCACTTTCAGTATGATGTTTAAAAGTAATTCATTAAATAAGATTGAATTTGAGGTTTTAAATAGCTCTGGAGCTGACTCTCGCACTCCAGTGTGTGCGGCTTCTGCTCTGGATTTTGCAGTGTTGTTCGGCAGATGAAATTAAATAAACCACTTAAGCAGGTGCCAAACATTAATATAAATTAGACACTTATTTTTAGGCATACGTATGATCATTGTACTTATATCAGTGCCAATTCTAAGTTGTTTATAATATATCTGCTCAGTGAACCACAAATTTTAATCTGTAAGCTATAATGGCATTCATAAAATGGATATATCCAGTCAATCCTGTAATATAAACAGTGAGATAATTTTCGATGAGCACTAAGCCAATTTCCTGTTTCTCAGCAATCAAGGTTCACTTTAAAAATAAGACTAGATTACGCACGAATCACCAATTTTATTTTCAATACACACATTTATGAACCTTTTTTTTATAATAGTGTGTTTGTAACCATTTTATAAAAGCAATAAGGTTTTACATTATCGCAAATAAATGTTGTACACAGTGATTCACAATAATGCATGCCTCTCATACATCATTACTTTAATGTATGCTGTAACATTTTTTGACCAGATAAGAAATTTATTATCTTTTTTTTTCTTGATGCAATATTTACAATATTTATTGTTAATTTTAAGATTGATGTTAAACAGGCAAGTTCATATGTTGAATGCTGTTATATGGGAATGCCTTTCTATAACCCATAGCATCAAGATTAGCTTGATTTTTTGCAGTTAAACCACAATTATTGTTAACAGCACCGGATGCCAATTTATGAGGAATTAATGCAGAAATGTGGGTTCAAATATTGTTCTTGCTTTGAAAAACCTCTCACACCAAAAGTGAAATGCACATCAATAGCCCACATCTGTTGCTAGTTCATTAGAATGGAATAGAATGGATCGAATGTCGTAATGATCATTTGGGAGTGATATGCAAGCTGTTCATACTGCCATCATACTGCTAACTGAGGTGACTACTGTCCCCTCTAGTAAATCGGGCAAAAACATTTATGTTCACCAGTGAATCTTCATACCATCCCACGGTTTTTGGCAGACAGAGTTTTATAGTTCAGTCCATGTTTTTATTTAACATCTTTAGAGAAAGTCATAGATGCTCTAAAAACTAAAAGAGAAATAGTAGGAAATAGCCTGATAACCTTATAACCAGAGTTTGGATACTAGTCAGTGTATTTTTTTTCTCTTTATCTTTCTCTCTTCCACTACTGTTTTTCTCATCCATACCTAATTCCTTTAAGATTAGCTGCTTAATCCCATCATTGAGACTAGCAGGTGGTAATTTGCTAATTACTGCCATCGTAATAAGCAGTCAGTGATTGACAGATGATTCTTTGAGGGCCATACAAGTAGAGCTTTATTTCTACTGTTATTAACTTACACAGACTGAATTTTATTACGAATATGATAATGTAATATGATTACATGAAGGCGGAATTCAGATTTATGGCTGGAATTTCGGGGTTTGAGGTCTAGGCAATAAATATTTTAAAAAAATTAAATTGCTCGGTGCAGCTCTGTGGCTACCCTGTAATGCTAGACTAAAACTACACCATGATGCATTCCTCATTGAAAAGGATTTGTTTCCTTTGCTTAAACCAATCAATACAAACTGCATTTAGCAGTCAACTCATTCACCCTGCACACTTTAATAAAATATGAAGTGATTCTCTTATAATCTTTAAATTGAATATTGTAGGGTTTTTGTTCGGTATTGTTGTTTTGTAAATGCAAATCCTTTAGATACGTTTTGTTAGCTAAATCGTCAAACTACGAAATTTCACATATCAGTTCCCCAGCTTTTTGAATTCTTTATCATAGTGATAAAAAAAATATTAAATATGATGTGTAATGCACACTTATTTGAGGGGGGTATATGAAGATGCAGGGAAGAGAATGTAAAACTGGCCTAAGACAGCGAAAGGTTCATATGGTGGTCTTGCTTCTCAAAAGATAAATGATGCCAGGTGTAGCTGCTGATAGACTGGAATGAAACCTTACCGCCTCAGCAGGCCAAGGTGGATAAGATTGGACACCCAAGGCTTAGATCTACAGTTCCACCAGTTAGAATCACCGGGGTCTTCTGCCTCATGCAATCATGTGATTAATGACAGGCATCCAAAGGAAAAATCCACTGGTCAGAAATCATTCATCAAGCTACAGACATTGAGTTGTTACTCAGTCTCACTCTCTGCATGTAGTGGAAGTAAGATCCTACCCTCATTCTTGTAGTCTTGTATGATACTTTTAATAAGCTGCAGGCCTTTTTAAGCTAATATGCAGACGAATTTAATATTTTTTACAGTTATCCGTTTATTTATTTTGTTTTTTATTGTATTTCAGTATTTCAGTATTTACACACTATATAACTTAAGTCGGGATGGCATAGTTGCTTAGTGGTTAGCATGTTTGTCTCTCAGCACTAGGGATTCCCACTTTGAATCCCAATCTGGTTGGAGTTTCCATGTTCTCCCAGTTTTGAATCCCAATCTGGTTTCCTCCCACAGTCCAAAAACATGAACCACGTAACTCGAATGCTCCAAATTGCCCCATATAGAGTGTGTTTGTGTATGTGTGTGTCTGTAAGAGTGAATCTAGTAGAGGATTAAGTGGAAGATAATGGAAGAATAGATAGATGACTTAAGTGTCTTAATGAATTAACCCAAACACATTATGCATGACTCTATTCATCCATAAAAGTCAAGTTGCACAATGGCTTTTGTTGCCATAAATAAAAAGACTCTTCAAAAGTACATATCTCAGAAAGAGTTAAGTTAACAATTGGAGTTAACTTGTATATTAAAGCAATAAGGCTTGGTAGGGTGGTTATAAAACGGTTATAAAAACACTATGATCCGGTGTTCATCATACTTATTAATGTCACTGCTGGACAAAAGGCTCACTCACTCATATATAAGATCCAGAATTGTTTTTTATTAGCAGCCCTATGTATAAAGCAAAAGTTTGCTTTAAAATGTCCGTTCCACTTTAAATGATGCAGTATTATTGGCAAGCAAATTACTCCAAAATACACCTGCTGCTTTATTCTGTGTAAAGAGCTTTGCTGATCATAGGTTAAACAGATTCTGTTTTCCTTCTTTACCACCCATGCCTTTTTCTCCATCTCAATAACTATTCATGAGACGTATTTAGAAAGGAGCTTGTTATGCTCTGACCAGTCTCAAATCTGTTTCAGGAGACAAAAAACCTTCTGTACGATTTCTTCCAACTGTTGACCTTGACGTGATGCCTGTCTGGAGGGTTCACAGTCCATTTGCTGCACTGGTTTCTAAACTGTACATTTCTAAACTGTTCAAAAACTATTTTGGTAATACAATAAAAATTACTAAAATAAAATCACCCATTCAAGGCGTAGGGAATACAGGTTCATTTTCCGAATAAGGGTATACTCCCCATGTTTATGTAGGTGTTCTACAGCTTCTCCAGTTTTCTCCTACAATCCAGAAACATTGATGCACTGTGAATTAACTACTTTAAATAGCCCTTATAAAAATGTGTGTCTGTTTGAGTGAGTGTGTGCCACCGTGATGGATTGGCGTCTTGTCCTGGGTGTATCTGCACAGCTCCTGAAATGTTCTTCCCTGGATGGGCATAGTAAAACAAAATTGTGACCCTAGTAGAGGATTTGGCTGAAGAAAATGAGATTGTTCATGCTTCATTTTGTTCTGCAGGAGAACATTTGTAAGCTTGTATAAACATTAGGTTCCAATTTAGCTGCCTTCCCACAGCTTCTTGACATTCCTACATATTATCAACATTCACTGCAAAATTAAAGTGCTTATAAGGTTTAATATAGTTAAAGGCTAAATGAACATGTTTTGAAAAAAGGTATAGGAAGCTTACAGAATAATTTCATAATATTACAGCACATTTTATATATACGAAAATATACAGAACTCCCCTAAATAAACTATTTAAAAATCAATTTATTTTTAAAGTTACAGGATAAAGAATACACTTCATTCTTTTGTGAAATGAGGCTTTTAAAAATATACATATAAAACAGTAATGAATGGCAGCTCATCAGCTTCTTTTAGTTCAGCCTTAATTAAAAGCATGCGATGACTGGATGTTCTTTTGTTTTAATATTCCACCCCTCCATCCCTGGATTAATGAATCTCCACCACTATATTTTCACATTTAATGCAGCTTATCGTTTAGTTAGAAACAAAGGGGCTTTATGTTTCACCCTATCCCCTCTGTTCCCTCTATTTCCTCTCTTTCTCGCTCACTCTGTGAGTATTTTGTGAACTGTCGGATCTCTGCTGATAACGACAGCCTGCCTCCCAAGGGAAACCAGCAGAATTTCTTTAGGAATGCAAATAGCCTTGGCGTGACTGACAGCAGAAAATCAGCAGGTTCTGTCTCAGATGATGCTTATACTACCCTTATTTTAGCCATGCCTCTTTGTTTAAGTACAAATTGATCCCTTTTGTCCCTTCAGTAATTGTAAATGAATTATTGAGTAATGGTTTCTTTTGACAGGTTTATGAAATAAAGATTAGAATCTTAACCTTTGTTCTTTTTCTTCATTTTATACTCCATGATGAACATCCAAAAGTATGTAGACAAATTATCATCACTTTTACAATATATTTTTCATACAGTGTAAAGCCAGGGACTTTTTAGTAGCTATATCAATTTTCACACTTCCTGAATTATTTTTTTTCCTTATTTTTTTTTTTACTTACAGTATCTAATCTCTTTTCATTATCTTCCGACTAAGCCTATACAAGGGACTAGGGTTGTGGGGGGGTCCCCATACCTATCCAGGGGCAAACATTGCTAATCTATCACTCTCCACAGACTAGCATCCTATTAGAGCATCCAATTTACCCTATCCGTATTTTGGACTGTGGGAGGAAACTGGAGTATTTGGAGGACACCCAAGTGGACATGGGGAGAACATGGAAAGTCCAACCTGATTGGGATTCAAATTTGAATCCCCAGTGCTATGAGCTGAACATGCTAACCCCTAAGCCACCGTGCTGTCTGGTCTTAGTATGTCTATGTATATGTCACTGCTCTTTAGTCCCATACTTATTAAAATGGTCCAGTAATGAAACTGGTAATGCCTTTCCCTAAACAGTTGCTGTAGTACAGCAAGTGTATGGTTGCGTTGTGGTGTATGCTTTAGCATTAACATTGCTCATCACTAAAATTTTCTCTAGTTTCCTAATTCATTCTCAATAAATATAATTTAGCCATAAAGCATAACAAGACTATCAGAAGCTTAAATATCATGTAGCCAACTGTTTAGGTATTACTTAAAATATAAGTAGCAGATGTAAAAAAAGTCCAACTATTAATAATGATTAATAATCAATAATAATTAATTAATAATAATTAATAATGATTAATACTGATTTTGGCAGCTACTCTATTAAAGTAGATTTAACCAAATAGCTGAGGTTTTGATTAGCTTGATGTTAAATATAAAGTGTTAATCATACCTTACTGATACTGGCAAATTAATCTAATGCCTCATTACCTTCTCAATAAACTAATAAGCTTAATTGGTCTCCACTACCCTGTGCTCATCATTATTTAAAAAAATAAATAAATATATAAAATAAAGATGTTAAATAACAGGTTACTGACTTAGAGGAGTCACAAAATATAGAGACTACACTTAATGAAATTAATTATTAAATAAATAAAGTGTTTTATCAGGCATCATTTTGGAATGTATGGTGTGGTGAAGTGAGTAGCACTGGCATATTTCCCCCAAGTAGATCCTTGTGTCAAATCCAGGTGCCGAGGGTGCTTGCTGTGGAGTTTGCATGTTCTTCCTTTTGCCTGAGTGGATTTCACGCCAAAGCTCATGCTCATGTATATGTTAGGTGAAGAGGCAATACCAAGTTGTCTTTAGGGTGACCGTGTACATTAATGTGCTTGTCGGTATGTCTGTCCATACAGTAGCCTGGTCAACTTGGCCACTGTGATTTCATCATTTCATGGTCTAGCACTCATACAACTCATCATGATTTAAAATACAAACCTCCAGCTATGAAAGTTATATTTTGAGTATTTGGGCTGGGGTTTCACCTCATATCAAGAAGATTACAAGTTTGATACTTAGGAGGACTTACTGGGTCCTTTCTATGTAGAGTTTGCTTGTTCTCCTCGTGTCTGCATACGTTTCCATCATGTAAGTAAATTTATTCATTATCAACCGCTTAATGTACTAGGGTTGCGGGGAGATTCCCAATGCCCATCTAGGGGAGTGTTATGGGTGATGTGTAAATACACCTAGGACAGGGTGCCAATCTATCTCACACACACTCGCTCACACAGGCACAGACACAACCATACACACTATATATAGTGGAGCACTATATATAGTTAGAGCATCCTGTTCACCTTGAAGCCGTGTATTTGAACTGTGGGAGCAATCTGGAGAAACCAGACAAAACCCACACAGACACAGGGAGAACATGAAATCTCCACCAAGATTGAGATTCAAACCTGGATCTTATAGACAGACATGCTAAGCACTAGGCCACCATACTGTCCTTGTAAGTTAATTGAAGATGCTAAATTGTTCCTAGTGTAATTGTGTACATGATTGTGTTTGCATGTGTGTTACCTAGCAATTTATTGTCAATTTGTGAAGGTTGTTTTCCTGCCTTTGTTATAATGAGAAATGGGATAGGCTGTGGCATCCCCCCCCTCAAACAAATACACATACACACAAGCCTAATTAGGATAATTGGCTTAGAAAATGAAATATGAAATGATTCCAGTCACAAATCTTTGAACATTACTGTGGCACTGTCCCTCATTTGGTTAACGGAGACTCTGTGTTAGTTGATTTGAAGATCAAATACAGCATTGTCTCAGCAATATCTTCCTACATTGTTATTTCTGTTTGAATCTAAATCCCCAGGTAACATTACATTTTCATCTCCAAAAATGGGACTTATTATTTAGCTATCTTCAAACATTTAAAGAAGAACATTGGGTAGGGATGGCAGAACGGGCATGTCTAAATGCTGATCTGGGTCAACCACCTGTCCTGGGAATTTACAAGTCTGTGAAAAAGATTTTAAAAATGTGTGTTTTTTTTTTGTTTGTTTGTTTTTTTTGTCTGAGCTGTGGTTGAACCTGCATTAAAAGAGCAACATATGATCAGAGTTAAAGATTTTGAGACTCCATTGAGAACTGTTAAAAAGGGGAGGATGGGGGAGAGTTGCCAAAATCCTACCCTTGGGCAAAAGACTCAAAAGAACAAAAAAAAAAAAAAAAGGAACAAATATATACACGTTTAGAATGAGCTTCTCAAGAGCCTTTTAAAGCCATTACTCTGAAGAACCTTTTATGCACCAAGAATTCCCTTGACCCTCTGTATTTAGCGAATCAATAAATAATTTCTCTTTTATGTGTGGTACAAAAGCACAACAAGTAGTTGTGATACAACATGACTCAAGGTACTTTGATATGTTTTCTGTTTGTCTTTGCTCATTTATTTTGGGCCTCACTTTTGTTTTACCTTCTTTTGTAAACATGCCAATTTATTTTCCTTATTACAGCACTATAAACTCATTTATACAATAGCAATGGGGTTGACTGGGGGCTGAATTCACAAAAGAATCCAGTAGTACTTTATTCTTTAATGGCTGATGTAGGTCTAGATGTAGGTCACAGAGTACAAAGCATGAATAGTTGAAAAGGTTGTCAGGCCAATATCAGCTTGATTACTCACTCAATGAAACTCACACGGAGACAATTTAAGGCAGTCAGTCTACCTGTTTAGGTGATGGAAGTAATAAAAAAAAAAAAACACATCACCTAATAACTGAAAAGATCCTAATTTACTAGAGCTTACCATGCACTTGAAAGGACACCTCCTCAATATCATGCTATTTCTTGATATCTTACACCAAATCTATTTACATATTAAAAATACTCTTAATCAGTTTACAGATATTTGCAGTCATTAAACAAATTACATTGATTTTTCTACTTCAAAAGGTCTGCATATTTTTGTCTGAGAGGTCATCTTTAATTCTTATTCTTCATTTGTTGAAACCTTTTTTCTGTCAGAAATGCAGCGTCCCGTAGCCGGAGGAACGGAGGGGGGCGTATTTGTGCGTAAAACAAAAAGGCGTTTATTTCCTCCAGGCGGGAATCAGGTGAAACATCAACAAACACAAAGTCCAGATAATAATGGTACTCGAGGGGCGGTGGGGAGCCACAGCTCACCACTAAACCAACAGGCGAGCGGAGCGCAGCGTAGGCGAGGCGGGGGCGTGCCGTGGCGTCCACGAAGCCCTTCACGGATGAGCGCGATCCTAAGGAGAGGCAGCGAATCAGAAGAAGCATCGGAGACGTTTCGCCAGGAGCGTAGAAGCCCGTACAGAGCTGTAGCGCGTAGCAGGAAGCGACAGCGTGTACGAACCCGGTGAAAGCAAAAAACTCTTCGCCGATGGATCCGGAACGGCGGCTTAAGAGGACGCTGCCATCAACGGGACACACCTGCAACTAATAATCTGGAGAGGGTGATCTGTGATTTACAGCATTGGTGTCAGGTGTGGAAGTGGGCGTGTGAGGTGCGGTGCGTGTTACAGCGGGGCATGAACATGGAGTGGGTGTGTGAGGGGCGGTGCGTGTGACAGCGGGGCGTGAACATGGAGTGGGTGGAGGAGAGCGAGGAACCGCGGAGCGTGAGCGGGAATGTGTAACATTTTCATCATAATTAGTATTTTTGTCAGGAAAACAATCTGGACTATAGGCAGGCAAGTCAAGTTCACACACAGTGCCGTACCACTGCTACTTTTGTCTGTCACATATAGCTTTCTCAATCTAATTTGTATTGCTTTTAGGAGTTGACCCTCTCTTGTGGATATCCACAGCATGCTGCGCCTCATTGCTTTAAAGCTGTGTTTTAACCGAATGTAAAACTTTGCATTGCACTTCATGTGGGTTTGCTTGCTTGCCTTCGGGTGGTCTTTTACTAGCCTACTTGAAATGTACAAATTAACATATTCAGTAGCAGTCATAAGTTTGGACATACTGCCTCCTTGGTCCATTCTCTATTTTCTATTTTCCTGTTCTGTGCTGGTACTGTTGAGGTCCTGACCATTAGAGAAACCAAACAGAGTATAGGGTGTAGAACTACAAATGTTTTTTTTTACTTTAATATTGCACACACACACACACACATATATATATATATATATATATATATATATATATATATATATATATATATATGTTACACTCGCCTACCTAGGGAATAAAGCGGCTGCGCATTAGAAGCGCAGAGCCGCAGCGCTCTAATGCGCTGAAGGGAGCCAGGCACGCAGGTAGCAGGGAAATGGAATTTATTGAAGGAGTAGTACACCACAAAGCAAAGGTACAACCGCGAGTGAACATAAAAGGAATGTTCGACGTGCACGGGGGACAAGAAACGAAAGAAATATATACAACCGACATCCGACCACGTGCACAAAACAAACCAATGAACAGAAAGTGATCATTAACTAAACTAAGGCCGCCAATGAAAGTAAATTAACACACAGAACAGAATAAAAGAACAAAAGTACAGGTGCCCTAGGCACCTGTTACAGTACCCCCACCCCTACGGTCGCGCAATGGGAGGACGCGACCAAAAATAAATAAAATTAAAAATCCCGGGGGGGAAGGGGGAGTCCTCCGCCCTCCTCGAGCCCTCTGGCTATGCAGTTCGGTGGGCACCCTCTGCGGATGAAGCGTGGGGTGTGCCCTGTGGTTTTACGTCACTAGCGGTAACTCCGGTACTGCCCCCTCGCAGCGCGACCCAGGCACGGCGCGATCCCCGCAGCGCACGTGCTGAGCTCAGCGGGCGCGCAACGCGCGCGCCGCGTCTTGGCTCCGCGCTGGCGGCGCGAACCGCGTCTGGATCTCACGACGGGGGGCTTTACAAACTGGACTGGGCTTTCAGTCCAGAACTCCTCAGAGTTCAGGAGGGTTCGTATGGGCAGAATATGCCCATACAGTTATGACTCGCCCGCCTCATCATCGGAGACCTCGACCAGATCGAGGCCCCCCTCAGCACGGAGCGCTTCATACCCGTACCTTCACATAAACTCATCATCGGAGTCGTAATACTCCGATATCACTGTGTGGGACGGCGGGCTGTGCATAGAGGCGCACTTGCGGTCACGACGGAGGGCGCCGCGAATACGAGGCTATACGCTATACGCCCCCCGCAAAGAAAAATTTAAAAGAAGCTTACCTGGGCTCTGGACTCCTCAAATGGACTGGCACGTCGTGATGTTACACTCAGCTACCTAGGGACTAAAGCGGCTGCGCATTAGAAGCGCAGAGCCGCAGCGCTCTAATGCGCTGAAGGGAGCCAGGTACGCAGGTAGCAGGGAAACGGAATTTATTAAAGGTGTGGTACACCACAAAGCAAAGGTACAACCGCGAGTGAACATAAAAGGAATCTTCGACGTGCACCAGGGACAAGGAACGAAAGAAATATATACAACCGACATCCGACCACGTGCACAAAACAAACCAATGAGCAGAAAGAGATAATTAACTAAACTAAGTCCGCCAATGAAAGTAAATTAACACACACAGAATAGAATAAGAGAACAAAAGTACAGGTGCCGTAGGCACCTCTTACAATATATATATATATATATATATATATATATATATATATATATGAAGTGGGGTTCGAAAGTTTGGGAAGCCTTGTTAATTTTCCTGATTTACCTTTATAAATCATTGATTGTTTGGTTAAAAAAATCAGTGAAATATATCATAAATGGGACAAACACAGTGATATTTGACAAGTCAAATGAAGTTTATATGATTTACAGAAATTGTGCAATAATTGGTTAAACAAAATTAGTCTGGATTGTGGCTGAAGGCATTTTAGACCATTCTTCTTTACAAAACATCTCTAGTTTATTCAGGTTTGATGGTTTCCGAGCATGGACAGCTCTCTTTAGGTGACACCACAGATTTTCAATAATGTTCAGGTCTGGGGACTGAGATGGCCATTCCAGAACGTTGTACTTGTTCCTCTGCCTTAGTCGATTTGGAGCAGTGTTTAGGGTCATTGTCTTGTTGGAAGATCCAGCCCCGGCGCAGCTTCAGCTTTGTCACTGATTCCTGGACATTGGTCTCCAGAATCTGCTGATATTGATTGGAATCTATGCGGCCCTCGACTTTAACAAGATTCCCAGTCCCTGTACTGAACACACAGCCCCACAGCATGATGGAACTGCCACCAAATTTGACTGTAGGTAGTAGGTGTTTTTCTTGGATTACTGTTTCTTTTTCCTCCATACATAACGACCCTTGTTATGCCCAAATAACTCTATTATAGTTTCACCAGTCCACAGCACCTTATTCCAAAATGTAGCTGGCTCGTCCAAATCTGATTTAGCAGGAAAATTAACAAGGCTGCCCAAATTTTCGCACCCCACTGTGTATATATATATATATATATATATATATAATGATGTTGAATAGCTTTTATAGTATATTGTTTTTTTCAATAAGTAAATAAATCCAATAAAACATGAAACAAGAGTTGCCCAAACTTTGCATAAGACTGTATATGTAAATGTGTGTGAATGTAAGACTCAAATTGAAAATCTCAGTCCACCCAGCTACCCATAGATGACAACCTTGATAATGGAACCATCAGTAGCAGAGATTACATTATTCATCCAATCTAATCAAATATATGTATTTAATACTCAACTTGGGGATATTAGCACCTGTATCATGGAGAGTAGGATACATTTTTAATAAAAACTTAAATCTGTAATGTGTTCAAATTTGTCAAAAGAAACAATGAATATATGTTTTGTGGTTTTATTTAAAGAACATGTTTACTTCTGGATTACATTTTTTCCCTTAATTATATTACTAATCAAATTTATTAATTCACCTTTATGGTCTGTTTTTGCTGTTGCCTGATTTAAATGACTTCAGGCATAGAGAACTCCTTTGTGTTTTGTTTATGACATTACTTCCTCCTTGTATTATGCAGTTTAAGGTTGCATTCCTTGATTCAGTCCAGTGACAATACTGTTAAGTGACATTGATTTTTTTTTTCTTCCTCAAAAGGACTCCTGAGCCTATGTGACTATGTCCATCATAGTTGCATGACAGTGTCTTAAATAGTACGACCAGAGGGCTCGGTTGTCAGGCACATTCTAAATGCGTGTGTTTGCTCGTGTTTTTTCAGACCAGCAGTTGAGCCACTACCACTGGTGTAATTAAGTTATTACGTTTGGATTACATTACATTTGGTCATTTAGCAGATGCTTTTATCCAAAGCGACTTACGAAGCAAGCACAGGGTTGGCCACATACTTGCTCAAGGACCCATATTGGCAACTTTAGTGGACCTACGATTTGAACCCACAACCTTATTGATAGCTCAACACCTTCCCACTGAGCTACCACGCCCAAGTTATTGGTTTTTAGTGTTTCTTAGACATTGAAAGAATTTTAAAGAACATATTTATATGACAGATTTTATCTGCTCCAGTATTTTGCTTTATTTTGACTCCTGTAAACCACCACAGCCAAAGTGCTAACACTTTAGCGCTGTGGCTCAGCCATAATGCTACACTAAGTGGGCTCCCAGATTACCACAAATCCAACCACACTGATTGCTGAAGCTTCTATCAAGCATCCATAGCCACACTTAAGCTAATGGCCCTACAATGCTAATTAGCATGGCCTCTTGAGTAAAATGTCAGCCGAATCAAAAGCTAATTGATCCATGATGTGAGGTAGAGGGTATTCAGCACTTGGTGTCACTAGTGATTTCCCTCACACTGGGAATTAAGATTATGATATTGATAGTGTTTTTATGCCACACACTTGCTGTTTTTCAAATAAATGGGTATGTTACCAACGTCACTCGTGGGATGAATTATTCATCACAGAATGAGGTCTGAGCTAAAGTGAGCTAAGCTGAGTGCTCATGGCGTGAGCGAGCTGCTTAATGAGATGAAGGAGTACTGCAGCACAGACATTGTATAGTTGTGTGTCATTTTATCTGATGCTATACTGTGTTTACATATGGTGGGAATTAACAAGAGTATAGCCCACCAGTGCTTGAAGTATGCTCCTCAACCACTTTTATTGTAATAAAATGTCTAGCAATATATAACAAAAACAGACAGAATCATTGATACAGCATCTTGTAGTAGAGGGATTCTGTCTAGACATTTTAATATTAATCCTGGCATTGTGTCAACACTAGTGAACAATTTATTAAAGTGGGCAAAAAAAAACTTGCCATTTTCTCTATCTCTGTTTTCTTTTTACTTTGTCTGAAAGCATGCCTTGGATAAATAATACCACTTTTTATTCCCAAGGTATTTTTCAAGGAGATTGGATACTAGGAATCATATTTTTTGTTACTTTTTACAGATATCCATGTTAGACTTGAAATTTGTGTGTTTTTACTTATTAAATTATTTGAGTTAAAGTATTTTTTATTTAAACATTTACTATAATTTTAACATCAAATCAATTATCTACTCTAATATGTGATTCTAAAATGGAATATGCCTGTCCAGGGTGAAACGTTTCATGCGCTGGGCAGATACACCTATGTTTTGTCTGGTTGACTTTTTTTTATAAATTGTTAATAAACATACATTTCTGCATTTTATGACTGCAATACAAAACTGTTGAAACAGAGACCATTTAGAACTTGTAAATTGTAATGAATTAAAAAAAAAAAACTAAATGATGTCATTGCAAATAGGTTAACTTTTTATGGTAATTAAATATAATATTGGCGGCACGGTGGCTTAGTGGTTAGCACGTTCGCCTCTCAGCGCTAGGGATTCCCGGCTCGAATCCCCATCTGGGTGGAGTTTCCATGTTCTCCCCGTGTCTGCGTGGGTTTCCTCCGGGTTCTCCGGTTTCCTCCCACAGTCCAAAAACATGGATCAAATTAATTGAAATCTTAAAATTGCCCCATATAGAGTGTGTCTGTGTGAGTGAGTGTGTGCCCAGCGATGGATTGGCGCCCTGTCCTGGGTGTATCTGCCCAGCGCCCGAGAAGTTCTTCCCTGGATGGGCATGGGGAACCCCACTGCGACCCTGATAGAGGATAAGCGGGAGATAATGAATGAATGAATAAATATAATATTTTTATGTTTAAAATCTATGTGCCATAGAAGATTCGCATATTTTTTCCTCTACAATGAATAATGTCATTTTACTATGCAAAAATCATGAAAAATTCCAATGCGAAAAGGTCAAAGGTAAATGCTGAACGCTCATGATCTTCGATAGCTCAGATGGCCATGTATCAAGAACCTCCATGCAACAATAGCTTATAAAACTACATTAGTGAGGGATTACATTAGCAAACCTTTGGGACACACTTTAATATAAAGTGCTATTTAAAAATTGCACCTTAAACTTGACTTCATTGTGCTGAATAGCCTTAATTATGTCTAGGCAGCATTGAATTCTCTGGGCTCAGAGTCAACAAGGATGAAGCATCACACATATATTGTGGTCAGAGGATCTGTATTCTATGTGTTTTTTTTGTAAAAGGAATGTCCATGCATTTTTCATCAAGCCATTGCAAGCTCACATGGTGTGAAAAAAGAGGGTACGATCCTAATGAGCAACTATATATGTTTTATTTTTACAATTAACAGAAAAACAATGATCAAAACACTTTTCAACATATCACACAATGGCTCATCCTGTTATATGAATCATTTTCTATTTAAGTATTCCATTAATTCTTGCACACTAACATTCTAAACTCTGAGAAATCTCATAACCCAGTGACATTTGGGAATGTTAGTCAGTGAGGTGCATGATTCCCCATGATCCTCCAGAGCTGACCATTAATAAGCAGCTTAATCCAATGAGGCTAAGGACTAATTCCTTCACTTAATACTTCCTTCCTCCATGTCTGCATTCACTAAATACTCTCGTTCTCCTGATCTGCCATCCCTCATTTTAAGGGTAAA
Source organism: Corydoras maculifer (assembly GCA_019802435.1). NCBI lineage: Eukaryota > Metazoa > Chordata > Actinopteri > Siluriformes > Callichthyidae > Corydoras > Corydoras maculifer. The sequence continues at coordinate 979,913 of JAFMOD010000537.1, read as the reverse complement.
AAATGTATTGCATGAAAATGAAATGTAAATAAAAGAGGGGTAGGTCAGGTTTGGTGGGGGTTGAAAGGAGGGTTTCAAGAGGGTAACCTGCATTCATGCTTCAGCGTGCTTTCCTATTTTCTCCTTGGCTGACAAACGAAGGATAAGTGGCAGCCCGATGAAGCCCAAAAATTCTCCCTAGGTATTGAAAGTGGCAGATTTGTTTTCTGCAGGTTGCTGTGTGACCTCAGTAGGCTGCACACAAGCAAAGTCCTGAAAGTGAACCATCACAAAGCCACATTTATTTGTAGAATCTCTTACTGGTTCGAACATTGTTTAAAGGTCCTATTTTTTTAAAGGATACTCAGCATGTTAACATTATGAGTTTGTTGTACATGATTGTATTACAGGAAAATGTATTTGTTTGTGTTCACTTTTGTACACTCACCCTTAGGGGCATAAAAATTTCACACAGAAATAATCCTTGCTCTCCTACTAGGAATTGATCTCAGGATGTTGTTGTCAGTCCAAGAAACATGCTGCTAGGTTCATTTGTGTTAGTAAATAGGCTCTAGAGTGTGGTTAGGTGCATAAATGTGTTTGTGTGTGTCTGCCCTGGAATCGGCCAGCAACCTGCCCAAGGTGTTTTAATGCCTTCCTTGCTATAAGGAGCTAGTACCCCCTCCCCCCTTCCCGACAGAATAAACAGATTATAAAATAAATTAAATAATGACTGAATTATTATAATCCTATTGACCCCTTACAAGAGAACAAAATTGTTATTGTAGGACAAACAAGGCTTTTTGTAATATATATATATATATATATATATATATATATATATATATATATATATATATATATATAAATTCCCTGTTTAAGGTTGGTACGGTAGCTTAGCAGTTCTTCTACCTCGCAGTGCTGGGCATCCCTGTTCGAATCCTAATCTGGCTAGAGTTTCCATGTTCAGTTTCCTACCACAGTATTAGTAAGTTTGTTACACCTTGTTTAATGCACATTATTTATAAACTCCATAGTGATGTAATAACATATATTTGACTTATATATAGTCAGTTTTTGAATAAGTACTTCTAGTTGTTTGTTTTTATATTACTGGAGTTCTATTCTGCACACATCCATGTGTTATTGTGTTACATGTGTATAATTACATGGTATGTAGAAATATGCAAAAGTCTGCTATGTTTTCTGAGGTTTGTAAGAGGTTTGTCCCAGGTAAAAAGTGGGATTATAAATGAATGTAGTGTAATCTTTGCACCAAAAGAGACACGTAAAAGCAAAGCCAAGCACTTTACTGATAGTAATGCTGCTTTCTGCTTCAAGATCATCCAATCAGTAAAAGATTTAACATGTCAAGTACCTAAACCTGGCTCTGCATAGCTAACCATTTATGTTAATCACCTAATCTCAGAGCACTAAACCACCTCAGATAAATGTGCAAAGGTGTCCTTCATTTTTCACAGTGTCAAGGAGAGAATGCTGATAAAACCACTCTTTTAGTTAGTTTGCATTCTGTATTTGGGTAGCTCATGCAGAAATAAGGGAGTATTTGCTAATTTACACAATCACAATCATTTGGCAGCTGGAGCATGAGGTTAATTCAACAAGGAAAGTAGAGACACCAGAGAACAGTGGGCAGAAATGACTGAAGGCTTTATTGAAGCGTGTCAGAGCCTAAATGCCCTTTAATGCTGCTATCTTGTTACAAAAATAGAAAATCACCATTTCCATTTTGAAACACCAGCCTTCATACCAGAAATATTTTGATATGTAGTGTTCAAAACATTTTTGTGCTGTTACACCTCTTTTCCATTTATTTACAAACATAATGGAAAAAAACAAGGTTTGTTACATACAGTAAATGCATTTATTGAAAACAAAATTATTAATAATAATAAAATAATAAAATAATTAATATTATTTCTTCTCCTGTAATTTTCAAGCTATCGACGTGGTTTTTGTAGGACACGTCTCACTCATTGGTGAGACGCCTGCTTATATACAGCTAAAGAATTGGAGGAATTGCTTCCGATATATTCCCATTTTTTTCAAGCCAAAATTCACTTTCACTTTGCATTACGGTAATATTTGCGCTCCCATAACAAGGCCAGTTTTTGGGCTACAAAGACCAAAATGGAGTCTGACCACACATTCTGTTTAACTCGTTCGCTGTATTGCTTTGATATATGGATGCATTGTGCCTCCTATGGCCAAACTGCAATCACACTTCCATTTTCTTCAGGAAATGCACCTCTCTAGTATTAATCTGTATTTCCATTCATGGTACATGACATAAAATAATATATTGTATATCTCACATACGAATGTGAAGCAGTCAGAGGTGTGTAATGTTGTCAACTAATGTCACGGCCAGACAAATGACTCAGCTCAGTGGTTCTTAAACTTTTCAGACCAAGCACCACCCATCAAACCAAAATGTTTAAGCACCACCTGCTTTTTGCTTCATTAAACAACATATGGCAAACATCAATTAGGTGTATATTAAAGCAATAAGGTACAAGAGGGTGTGGCATTATTGTGAATAAATCCCTAAAAAAGAGGTATTAATTGGGCGAAATTCGTAGCGAAGAACAGTTTCCGTGATTTATTCACAATAATACACAACGTAGACGGCACGGTGGCTTCGTGGTGAGCATGGTTGGTTCTCGGCGCTGGGGATCCAGGTTCGAAATGGGTATTCAAGGTGAATTGAATGCTCTAAATTGCCCTTTATAGTGTGTGTGTGTGTGTGTGTGTGTGTTAGTATGTATGTCTGTGTGACTGAGTGTGTGCCCAACGATAGATGGCTAGTAAAGGATTAAGAGGAAGACAATAAAAGAATGAACACACAACCTCGAGTGCCTTATTGCTAAAACTGTTACAAACACTGTAATAAAAAACAAGAGTTGATTCATAAATGTGTTTATTGAAAAGAGAAATGCTGATAAACTAGACTTGTAAACTGGCAGTGTAATATAGTCTGTTTTTTAAGGTGAACGCTTATCATGTTTCCGGTTTCTCTAACAATCAAATACAAATTACAGAACGCAGTTTATGAAATATATCGGGAAGTATAATGTATTGTATTATCTGGCGTACCACATTTTGCTACTTGTACCACAGTTCAAGAACAAATGACTCAGGTAATCGAGTTTAAAGACCGGAACTGCCCGTTTTATAAAGTTTTGCATTGCAACACATATAGTACTTAGCATTAATATTACTTAATACTTAGCATCTTCATATTGTTCAGCAATAGCCATAATATAGCATTTAAGCATTGCAATATGCCAATACCATCTTTGTGCTAACTGTAAGTCTCACCTTTGCTTTAACAGCATACACTGCCCTTCTGTTCTGCTCCTAGTGTAGTGCTCAGAATCTTACTCCTTATAAATTGCTCCAAGCACAGCCCTTACATGGCTCCAACTTACGTTTTACTCCAAACCTTCGCTTATGCTGTCAGTTCCTGAATTGTACCACCAATGATTGAGTTGCAAGTGCTCTATCAGTCTCCCTGATGGTTTTTGTTATCTTCAGGGACTGGACACACCTGGCTTTGAAATGGAACTGCTATAGATGCTAAAAAAACCGCCTGGTTCAAGTAATGTGTCCTCTTAGATTGATCTACCATGTCGCTAATGACCTTCTCCCAAACCCACTCCTCCACATCTCCCATTAAAAATGTATTCTTCTGTGGAGCGACAGGCGGGTGTGATAAAGCTCGTCCCTGCGGCCACACTGCCTGAGAGATAGGGGGAGGAGGAAAACATTTAGCTCCAGACGTCCATTTTTTCCCAATGCCCCTGCAGCACGCTCGTCCATTGATCACAGAAGGACGCGCAGCCATTTTATGCAGTGCGAAACGTTGCAAGTATGGACTGTCAAAAATTGATCTTGCCCATGATAAAATGCCATGACACAACAGCCCAGAGACTAATGTAAGCGGTGGGAGGAGAAAGAGAAAAGCAAAATGGAAAAAAGTACAGATACCCTGTTAAAAAGTCTTAACGTTGCAAGAAGCAGTTTGTGGGTGTATGCCAAGGTTTTGTCTATTGTTAGCTGCATGACAATGTGCTTCCCATCTTGTGTCGCATAACAATAGCCTATTTAAGAATAAATACATGCTAATGAAAGCATCTCTGACCCTGTGTGGATGGCCAGAAATGAATGTTTGAATCTTTGCTAATGAAGATTGAGATTATTATACTCAGCACCCAATGTGTTTAGCATCTACTCCTTGTGTGATTTCCTATTTCCACTGCTTAACTCTCATACAGGATTGCTATTCATTTTTACTACCTACCAGCTTCCCCCCCGCTATCTCCCTGCAAATGAAGTCAAAGTTAACATTAGCCCATTAGCCCTTAGCAGCATCCCAGGGGATGGATTAAACAACGCTATTCTGAAGATGGAAAATGTAATCATGCTCCATCTCAATCCAAAATTAAGCCTCTCAAGATTAATGGCTGGCTTTTCTTTAAAGGCCGACGGTGGGTTTGGGACCCCGAGTGCTTCCCTGCTGTTTTGTAAGTGGGTGTAGTTTTGGGATGGTTAATATTTAAAACTTTTATCAAGGCATGCTTTAAGAATATTTATTTGCAGAAATTATTCATACCATCATTTTGGAATTCCTTTTATTTTTTTATTATATTATTTATTTTTAATACAAGCTAAAATATATTTCATTATAGAGATTATTTAGAATATGTTTATTTGGACATCATTTTCTTTTGTTTATATTCCCACTACATTTTAAAGATGTGATTCTGCAGTTCCTTAAAATAACTAATGTAAGATAATTTTATCTCATTATCTTCCGCTTAATCCAATACTAAGAACTAGGATTCCTATGCCCATCTAGGGGAGAACATTTTGGGCACTGGAAAGATACACCCAGGACGAGGTGCCAATCCATCACTGGGCACACACTCACTTACACACTAGATAGAAGCAATTTGGAGCAGCCAACATCAGTCTCTATTGTGTAAATCAAGCTATATAGTCATATAATATAAGTGCATGCAACACATTTAAGACTGTGTTTTTCTATTGCTTTTTAGTAATAATCCTTAAAGTGAAAGAAATCTAGCAAGACATCTACAGTGGCTTTCATGACATTATATTTTAATTTGCTCCATCTTTGCAACTATAATAGCTTTTAGTCTTTTAACAGTTTTTTATATAATGATTTGGGTTGTAGCTGTAAGAATTTTTACCCAATCATTATTTGTGAGGTCAGATGTCATTATGATGTTTAATGAGGGTCAGGGTCAATAAAGTCTGGATTTTACTAGTTCATTCCAAACATGATGGATGGGGTCAGGGTCAATAAAGTTTTTCCACACCAAACTTACCCAATCATATATGAACCTTGCTTTGTTCTGTCATGCTGAAGTAAAAAGGTAGAAAACACAAATTAATGCTTGATTTTATACACCTGTGGAGATAGGACTGAATAATTTTAATAATAAAAGGGTGTGTTACGATGCTTTTTTATGTATAGTGTATATACTCATAGACAATCTGCAATTTATTCTAATTTTTTAAATTACACATAGCATAATTGTTTTTATTTGTATAGTTCATGAAGGGGGGGGGTACTTTTTTAAATGTAGTAGAGATACCAGAGAAAAACGATATGCCCTTTAATGCTATCCTATTACAAAAATAGTATATCACACTTATTTCTATTTCATAACAGCAGCCTTCATACTAGAGATATTTTTTATATGTAATGTTCTAAAAATTGCTTAATATCCATTATTTTAAAGTTTTGCATTGCACCACATGTAGAATTTAGAATTTCACTTCAATATACCATTTAGCATCGTAATACACCAAAAGCTTTGTGATAACTGTGTATGCTTTAACAGCATACACTGCCCTTCTGCTCTGCACCTAGTGTAGTGCTCAGAATCTTACATGCAACTTTCCCCAAAATGAGTTTTGCCACTTCTTGTTAAAATAGAGAGAAAGGCAGAAAAAAAGATTGAAAAATGACATACATCCACATCTGTGCTTAAAACACTCCAAAACTTTATATGATATGGCTTCTGTAAGGAAAGTCATTTTCACAGCTACAACTTTTTGTATGGCTGTCTTTCATTTTTACCATTTCCTCTGACTTTTTCCTGATAGTCAGTAACTATGCAATCACATCAAGTCTGCTTTCTCTAAATAGCTATACATTCCGATTGCTATGAATAAGAACAAGAAACAAAAGTGTTTTTCTTTATTTCCTGGCCTCCATTTACATGTTTATCTGATTGTTGACATCCAAATAATGCTGAACAATTTCTTGCAAATTTAAGTATTGTGCATATCTGTCTGACCTGATGTAGTGATGTGATGTGAAGTGAATGTGAAGACATATATTTTTATGATGAGGACAAACGCATTGAAATAGATAAAAATGGGAAGGTTAATGCCTATTTGAGCTTAATTTGTTACTCATAAGTTCTTTAAGCTGAAAACGGAATCACTTTGCAAGTGCTAAAACCACTTGATGCAATGTGCCTGATTAAAAAAAAGGTTTTTTTTAACCAATGGAGCTTCCTTGGTAGAAAAAAAGAAAAAGTCATTGTTACAGTACGATTAAATTCACTGCTGCCTGATCACTGGTTAAAGTTTTTAAACCTTCATTATCTTCCACTTATTCCTCTACTAGTCGTGGGAGCGTTCCCGATGCCCATCCAGGGGAGAACATTTTGGGTGCTGGGCAGATACACCCAGGGCAGGGCGTGCTCTATGGCTGAACACATTCACTCACACAGACACACACAAACACACTCTTACTTAGATCATACGTTGAAACCATGTCTTTGGACTGTGGGAGGAAACCCGGAGAGCCAGAAGGAAACCCATGCGGACACAGGGAGAACATGCAAACCATGCCACCATTGGGATTGATTGGGATTCAAACCTGGAATCCCCAGTGCTGCGAGACGAACGTACTAACTACTAAGCCATCGTGCCACCTGGTAAAAGTTTGAGTTGTGATTGTGCTTATTAGGACCACCAACATCTGCAGACCTTTGAAACCTTGAGTAGAATCTGGATGTCTATTTTATATGTATATTTTGTAAATGTTCATAAAATATTATCTCTCAATAGTTTTAATGTCATGGCTGATCGGTGTGCATGGCAGGATCTTTCACCTAAAACTATATGACAGTATTCAGATACAGCATTTTACCCCTTTGTACCACACCTTTAAAATCTCTTCAATGTCACCAGTGCAGCTTTTTGTTTCAGGGTCAGTTGTATCAGAAAACGCATTTTGGGTTTTTAAACAAAGCATTGGCACTAAAGAAATCTCGAGCATCATGGTATACAAGAACATTCTGTTTGAGTCTTTGTCGATACAGTTTTTTTTTAACCCAGAGGGAACTGTAGTATGAGCAGGCAGCTGGCATGTGATTACTGGGTCGTAACGGGAGTTGCCCCAGTGCGAAAATGTGAGCTAGTGGAGGAAGTGTTTGACATGGAAGTGTCTGCCTGATGGAGCAACATTGCAGGTGTGAAAGGCGCATCTAGGGACTTCCATAAACATGTACACTCACAAACCCAATGATTCTTCCCTGATGCTCTGAAACTTTGAGGCCTACCACAAATTCAACTATTGTTGAATACTAAATGGGCATCAACACTGATTGCTGAGAATGCAATAAGACTTTTAAAAGATTTATAAGAATTTGTAAAGATCATTGTCTCTAAGCATTAGCATTTCAGGAAGGATCTTGTTTACTGTCCTCATCAGTGTGCCTCTTTTCATCTTCTCATTTCCTCGGCTGCATTGCTGCCATTTCTTTGTTTTGATGGTCTGTAGTGAATGCAATAGATTGTGGACACACAGCACATGTTAATCATGAATACTGTTAGCATGCTAACCTGAGCTTGTTCACTTGGCTGCATTGCTGCACAGTCTCATATGCTGGGCCGTGCCTGGGTCCTAATCAGTTCCTCACTGGTTATTCATTATTTCCTCATGTCTTCATGCTTCCTCTGTGAAGTTGTTCTATGATCAGTAAAGCTTTTCTAGTCTGTGATCTTCCTTATCTTTCTTCCTGCTCTGTTCTCTCTTTTTCCTCTTTCCTTATGTTTTCATTCCATTGGTCATGCTCCTACTGTTTGTTTTTACCCCTTTTTTACCTCCCTGCCTACCTCTGTACTCATTGACTCCCAACCTCCTTCCCATCTCCTTGTCTTGCCCAATTAATCTTTCCTTATCTGATCCTCAAACCTCACTTTTTGCTATGCACTTTATTGTGTTTTTTTATTTAATTTATACTTATATTCTTTTTTATTACAATTTTCCTTGGTTTCTTCCTTTTCTTGTTTTTTGTTTTTCTTCTTTCCTCCCTCCCCATTAACTCCCTTCCTTACCACCCCTTCCTACTTCCTTCCCTGTATATGACTAATGGGTTAGAGGGCACTCCAGCCGTCCAGCCCTCTGATCCCCCCGTACCCCACACTCCTTCGTTGACTTACTCCTCTCCTCCCCCACCAGCTGTCCCGAGCTCAGGCGCTCTCCCCTCCTCCCCCCGGGACCTGACCCCTCTTCTCGTCTCCAGCCGCTTTGTGCGTCTCTCCTGGCGCCCTCCAGTGGAGACCCGTGGGTCTATACTCACGTATGGAGTCTACTACATGCAGGAGGGCATTAACAGGTATGTTTTAAAAATCTTCGAAAAATTAACAAAGGAATTAAAGTGCTACACCAGGAACAGTGGATGTTCATTTAGCAGAAAGTTGTTGACAATTCTTATCATCCTGTTTTCTCCAACGATATTTCAAATGATATCAGTATTTACAGCATTAACCACACACTTTTATTTAAGTAAATATATTACTTTTAAGTAAATATATTACTTAAGTAAATATTTTATTTAAGTAAATATATTACAATCTAAAAATTAATCATTAATAATCTTTCTCAAATATACCGCAGAGAATAATTTGGGACTCCTCGACTTCTGTTAAGCACTTCTGTCTCTTTATCATTGAGCACCACTTTTCTGGAATGGACATAAGATAAGATAATCCTTTATTGGTCCCACAATGGGGAAAATTCACATTTCTCAGCTGCAGAAGTGACAGTAAATGGGAAAGGAAAGTTAAAAATACATCTAATGTATCTCTTAAGAGAAGTACTTTAAAAAAGAAAAAAAATATATAAGAAATAGAGATCAGTATATACAAAATAAAATAAAACTACTCAATTATGTACATGGCATAAAATACAGAGGGGAGACGATATGAAAAACAACAGATTGCACGGCAATAAAGTATAGAACATATGATCAAATTAAGTGGTTAATTGCAGAAAACAATGGCCTGTCCAGCAAATGTGTATTGCACATGGAACGATAGAATGTTTATTGCACAGAGTAATTGTCAGTTTGGCAGTGAGTGGTTACTGAGAGTAGTGCTGATTTTACAGTCTAACTGCAGCAGGAATAAAGGACATGCGGTCCGTTTGCATATTAAAGCCCTAAATATTGATTTATTTTGCGATTACCTTTTGGAAATACTCTAAGTATTGTAGAAGTGGAGAAACTAATGAAATGTTTTCCAATTCTTGTTTAATACAGAATTTTATCTGCTAATTGTTTTAGTCTCATTTTACTCATCATTCTATAGAATGTTAATGCTGATGCAGGAACCATATCCATCCACCAGCAGAGCAAACCATCTTACAATATGTGGCTTGGCATTGTCTTGCTAAAACAAGCAAGGACTTCTCTAAAAGAGATCTCAATTGCAGCACGTATTTCTAGATGTGTAAGTCACACGTGCTAGGTATCTACAGTAAAGCTCCCAAAAAACATCACAGATCCTGGCTAAATGGAGTTTGTACTGTCATACCACAGGGCTTTTTTTTTCTAGAATATCATCATTATTTCATCATAAGTAAGCTCGGTACAGAGAGAGTGTGAGCATTTCTATTTCCTTCTAAAATATTTTAGATTCTATGCATGGTATTAACTTCCAATTATGAATGTAATAATAAACCATACCTAAACCTATTTAAGTGATATCCACATTAGAATAAATTTGGTTTGTGAATTAATAACTTAACAACAAATGCTGGATTTTAGTTTAAATATGAACAATAGACTAATAAACTCAAAATATTTACAACTGACCAACTTTATTAAGTTTGCAATATTTTATATTAGTTACTTATTCTAAATATTTCATATGTTGTATTTTTTTTAAATGTGGGGCTTTACACTTTACTTGAGCTCTGATATAGTTACTTGTTATAAAGCATCCTAGAATTTATGGCATCAGCAATGTACAAACAATTAAGCGAATGCTTATTATGCTTTTTATTTAAGGTGTCAGAAAACATAGATTAAAATTATTTAAAATGTTATTTATCCAATTATTTGCTAAAAACAATCCATAAGATATTATTTAAATATACCCCTAGAGGTAAAGATTTTAAGGCTTGTAATTTTGATTGTTTTACAAGTATTTAACATTAAAAATCAGCGTCTATGTCCTTAGAATGAAGCAACATTACACCTCACTTATAGAAAACATGCACTTCAAACGGTTTTTCTTTTTTTAGAGAGCGCTCTGTGAATGTGACAGAGCCAGAGAGTCTGCAGTTGACTGTGAACAATCTAAAGCCTGAGGCAGTTTATACCTTCAGGGTTGTAGCATACAACGAACTGGGGCCAGGAGAAAGCTCTGAGCAAATCCGCCTCTCAACGCAACCTGAACGTATGTATTAAACACGCTCATTATCATTGGTTATTGTGTATTTTTTGTAATCTTTTTAATGCACCCTTGTTAGTATAATGTAACTGTCAAATTTTAGATATAGTATGAACCTCTTATAAATTAGGCATAATTTAGCATCTATTTTGCCTACTGTGCTTGCACAAAGAGGAATTTGTCGTCCACATTTAACCCATTCGTGAAGTAAAACACACACTGAGTAATGTGAGCACGGAGTGGTGGGCAGCCTTGTACATGGCGCCCAGGGAGTAATTGGGGTTAGATGTCTTGCCTAATGGCACTTCCGCCATAGTACTTGGTGGGACTGGGAAGAGAACCGGGGACCTTCAGCTCGCAAGACAGGATCATTAACCACAAACCTAGAACTTGTGGTAAAGCTACAACTTAGCATAATACAGTACCTCTGGAGAAATTAAGGTTAGGGGCATTGCACAAGGGCCGACCATGATCCCACTGACCCCAACCTCCAAATTAATAGTTCCACACTATAACCACTGGGCTATCATGTCACTAAGCTATCAGTGTAACACCCTCTGCAGGTTTCCAAATCTGTTTTCTAATTTTGGACATGGTTGTCCTATATTTTTGATGCTGTCTTTTTTTCTTGCCACTGCCACTTCGGGTTGCTCTTTGGGGTTTAGATTCGATACACTGTAAAACTGCTTTGAGACAATATACTATTGTAAAAAGCACTTCATGAATAAATAAACTTAACACTTGGTCTGACAAAAAAGAGATAGTGGTTCATACCTGTTCATGCTAAGTTATTTCCTCCTGTAGCTTTCGTTATGGAAAGAGGCAACTGAAAGGGGTCATTCTCATATACCTGCTTAAAATAAGTCATTTAGCAGATGCTTTTATCCAAAGCTACTTACAAATACTTCACCTTTGGGATCAGAGTACAGGGGTTTATACAACACCCCTGGAGCAATGAGGGTTAAGGGCCTTGCTCAAGGCCTCACATTGGTAACTTCAGTGAATCTTGGATTCAAACCCACAACTTTTTAATTGATAGCCCAACACCCTAACCACTAAGTTACCAAACCTATTCGTCTAAAATGTTGTTGCATGCTGTATCATTTACTTTTTTGGACCCCGAAGTAAAGAAAATCAGCCCAAATGCTAAAATTTGGGTGCTCACATATATCAGTGTATATACAGAATAGTTTTGCGATCTGTATACTTCACAAATTAAAAAAGAAAGTAGTTGCTTTGAGTCCTTTATTTCCTCAGGCATATTCATTTCCACTTCATCAACCCTTGAGCAGAAAAGGTATTAAACCGACATTGACTCCTCACCTTTTTAATGAGATGTTGAACAACTTGACCTTTTCCTGATAATGCCGACAAGCTTTTTTCTGCTTATAGCTTTCAACTGGTACATGCATAGCCTGACAAAGAAGCACAATGTGAAGAACCTTCTCATTCTATGAGTAGTTTGCATAAAAAACACTTGCTTTTTTGTCTTCTCTACATCTCTCTTGCTTTCATTTGCTATCTGTCTCTGTTTCTTTACACACGTCCATTATCCAGCAAAGTTCTCTGTTTATCTGAATCTTGTATATTTGCACAAATTAATCAGGTCCAGCACATAGCCGTGATGCATGCTGCATGTGTGAGAGCTACAAATTGACCTTGACGTTCTAGTCTAAATGCTGATTGTAATGGGTGGCTAAGCCAAAATCATTTAATATGGGGAATGAGGCATGACTGCTATCCGTGGTTAAGCAGTAATGTTTGTATAAGAGGTACTTGTGTGAGCTTTCAGTTGCAAGAAAATACAGGAAAATGTTAGCAGGACACACAGAATATGGCAAATGTTAGACACAGGGCTTTAAGAAGCTGCCCGAATTGGAGAGCCAATAAATTTATTTAAGTTTGCTGAGGTTTTCACAAATATCTGCTTAAGTACTCTGCCAAGAACCAAATAACATTTCTGTTCATCATGTTCTGTTTGACTGGAGCAGTGCAGGTCCCTGGTCCAGTGGAGAATCTCCAGGTTGAAGCCATGTCCCCAACTTCTATTCAGGCGTCGTGGAATCCTCCAGCCTATGCCAATGGCCCCATCCAGGGTTACAGACTTCTATGGACAGAGACTTCCACTGGAAAAGAACAGGTTTGTACTTGCATTATATCACAGCCTTCTTTTCATGGATACTATTAGAAATTATCAGAACTGGAAATTATACAACTGGAAATTATCAGAAATTTCCAGTTTACTTTTAGGTATTTTAAAACCGAAGATTAACATGAGCAGAGAACATACAAACTTCACACAGAAAGGACACTCAGTGTCCTGACTGTAAACTAAACTCAGAACATTTATGGTGCGAAATGTTTACCATCCACTATGGCAATCCACTATAAGATTTATCTAAATTCATCTACCCTAAGAGTCTGTTTTTCAGTTCCACTGATCATATAGATGGACTTTGTAGTTCTACAATTACATTATGTAGTCCATCTGTTTCTCCACATACTTTAGTTCACTTTAGTAGGTTTTTTGATGACCAAGACCCTTACAGTACCTCAGGGATACTAACATGGTGGTGGTGGTGTGTTAGTATGTGTTGTGCTGGTACGAGTGGCTCAGACACAGCAGTGCTGCTGGACAGAGAACAGTACACCCATCAAAACATACAGGTGGCTGATCCACTCGTACCATCATCCACCATCCTAATAATACCTTCTCTGTGGGGGTCATGATGATCACAGAACAGAGTAATAGAGGACTAACAAAGTAAAAAGAGAAACAGATGGCCTACAGAATGTAAATGTAGAACAACAAAGTCCATCTATTTGGTAAGTAAAAATACAATTAGCTGTATCTAATAAACTGATTGGTAAGTATATGCTTTTTATACTCTTTATGTCAATTAAACATTTATATTTAAGAAATGTAACAAAATCTTTCAAATAAAATGTGCAAATTCTAGTCCCCATGTTCAGTACTGTTAAGAACAATCTTTCGTTAGGAACTTGTTCCTGAGATTTCTTGTATATAGTGTATAATGGAATCATGGGTCTAAATTTGTTCCTTAACACACTTTAAAATGCATTCATCTTTATTTAGTTGCACTACCAGGCTTTGTTAAATCCACATGTCACATGCATCTCAAATTAAACTAATCCCAGAATGGTGTATTTATCTGCTTGGTCTCAACAAAGCTTATGTAGTTATCTATAATGGTGACCTGTAAGCGCAGCCTATAAGCTTTACTGAGCTGATCTCATTGTGCCTGACAAAAAGTGTTTTTAATGAAAAAGTAGATCTTGGACCTCCTGAATTTCTCACCCTTAGTTTAAATTGGACTTGACTTAGGATAAGTAACTTTTATTGTAAGGCCTGCAACACAATTTAAATATGGAATGGGATAAATTGTAACTTGTAAACAGAGGAATGTTGTAAACATTTTATTAGTAAAACATGAATTTATTTTTTATTTATTTATGTATTTCAAATATCACTTTCTGATTCATGCCAGCTGTGTAAAAGACATGCCATTCACCTGTCTATTCGCATGCTGTAAATATTCCATTAACTGTCAGTAGATTAAAACAGTGAGATTGGTTCTGACAGAACTGTGTGACATGATATTCAGGTAAAACTGCTGTTCTCTTCCACATGCAGGTTATTTCGGAATCACTGTTCAGATCTTGAACACATTTAAACAGTATACTGACTGAACGTTTTCAGTGTCATCAAAAGCTTGACTCCTAATGCCAGGCAATTTATTGTTTTTTTCATGCATACATCTCCCTGGTATCATGCCAGGATTTTCACTAGGTCCCTCTGCCAAGTCAACTTAGACAAAGTCAAAAATCCTGCTTAGGGTCTTTTTTTTCAGGAAATCAGTACATCATCACTGAGTGAAAATGGACTGAGACACCGAAAGTAAGAGTGTGAGAGAGAGTGAGAAATACAGAGATGCGGAGAGGGACCGAGAAAATTAGACTGAAGGAATGACAAAGGGAAAGATAATGAGAGACATGGGGTAACACAGAAGGAAGCGGAAACAGTGAGAGACAGACTAAGAAGGAAGGGCAGTGGTGTGTGTGTGTGTGTGTTTGTGTGTGTGAGAGACAGACTAAGAAGGAAGGGAAGTGGTGTGTATGTGTGTGTTTGTGAGAGAGAGAAAGAGAGACAGACAGACAGAGAGAGAGAGCGAGAGAACAAGAAATGTGAAAATCAACTGGCTAAATATTTACCACATACACTCCATCTTTTCTGCCAGTTGGCCTCCATAAAAAATATGGACAATGGTTGATAAGTGAGACTGGAGCCCTGCTTCCATTCAGTTTATTCGAAAAACAGCAGAATGGCAGAGAGAGAGAAAGATAAGAAAGAATATAAAAAGGATAAAGGCTGAAAGGAAAAAAGCAAAGAAGATGGTGTGATGATGGATACTGATAAATAATGAAATGAAATTGGGAATAATTTGGCTCTGTGTTTTATCTCTCCTCATTTCAGAGCATAGAGGTCCTTAACCAAAGCTACAGAATGGAAGGACTAAAAAAATTTACAGAGTACTCATTACGTGTGTTGGCACTGAACCACCATGGACCGGGAATCACTACTGATGAGATGCTCATCACAACCTTTTCTGATGGTAATAAACTTCCACTGTTCTACACAATTATCTTCCCTTTCAGTACATTCGCATTATTTATACTCAGTTTATACCATAAGCCAAAATTTTTGTTTTCATGCATCTGGAGCAAAAACTTCTAATTATGCTGACGGAGAAAACAGTTCTATATGACGTAAGCCCATGTAGGAAAATTCTAAATACAATTCAATAACCTGATATGTCATTTGCAAGAATGAAATGGAATAAGATTTTAAATATTTGTTGCTTTAAATACAATTTCACAAAAAGCTTTAAAAAAAAAGTGAAAATCTGGTTATTCAACAGAGTAATTGAGAATGGTGGTTGCAAAATATTTATCTTATGGCATGAAGTTCATTAAAAGCTAATTAGGTAATTTATCGGAAATTAACAGATGTCTCATTACATTCGTCACCCTGAACTGACAGCGGTTTGGGTGACTGATTCCGTGTGAACAATTTTGCACAGTGATATTCAAACCTGATGGTCAACTGTGACCGAGCTAATATAGTTTCGGCTCACTCACAATCCTATTTCTATATAATAAAAATACACACAAACTTGTGTGTGTGCATGCGCATGTTCATGTCTGTTGCACATGATGATGAAAAGCAGAAAAAGGTACATGGAAAAGAGGGGGAGGGGGGGAGGTGTCCTTATGTGAGCTGAATACTAATTATAAAACTCCAGAGTAAACATCTGCATAAAACCAATTCTGGCCATCTATCTATTCAAGGATCTGTCTATCTTTCTGTCTTTTCAAATAAATCAGTTCCTGAAGATGGATGAGATCTGGAGGCCAGTGCTAATGTAGATAAATGACTGGTTTTGTTTATATTTTTATGTCAGGTTTAAATGGGGGTGATGTAGTATGTGGATTTTGTAGAAATGTACATAGGAGCTAAAATTACATAAAATAGACATGGTACTCTGGTTTAAGATCACGAAGGAGTGGATTTGAGGTTGTAATGCTTTAGATTCAACTCACATTGGCAAATTCCCTTGAAATGTTCCTCCAATTACTCACTTTCTCACTTCCAGCTCTTTCTAGACCTCACATCTACTCCTTTCAATCTATTCCAGCTCCTCTTTTTTCCCCTGCATCTCCCTATTTCCAAAATTCTCTCATGCCAGGGTCTGTTTGGTGGCTTTGGCAGTTGTTCCTCAGCCAGTCTGTCTCTTCACATTACCTTCAGAACACACTAAGAGGCTGCGGGAATTTATTGTCTGTCAACTCGCATTATCCAAACTCCAACAAACGCCTCCAATGAGCCCCAAGTTCTGCCTTTCCCATCTTCCTACTTAATTAAAAGCCCCTTGTGCCTCCCTAATGAATTTGTATGATGGCCCACTCTCGCTTTTTGCCGTACTGTCTACTTTTTCTTTATGACTACCTTCTAGAATGTAATTAAAGGTCTGGGCATACTGATCAGAAATCTACACTACTCTAGAAATATCCAAATATTTCTGTACCATCCCCACACACGCGTTGTGTTGATAATTAGTTCCAAAATGGAAGTGCGAACCCGAGTTGTTGCACAATAACAATTAGCAGGTGAAGGTGGGAGCTCATTACTAAAATGCAGCTTGTTAATTAACGAAAGCGATCATGGGCCCTCTGGCTAACAGAACCGTAAAATGAACCGGTATGCTCTTATTTAGAGAGTGAATTACAAATTACAAGTGGAACATCAGCTTAATCAAGAACCTTTATTCAGCAATCAAAGGACACCACAGCCAATAATCAATATGTGGTGTATAATATGTATTTTTATCTCATTACATCAGTGTGGGGAGTGTAATTTAAAAAGCAACCAACACAATAATTATATTCGGTGTGATAGCTCAGTGGTTAGGGGGTTGGGCTGTCAATCTGAAGGCTGTGGGGTCAAATTCCAGGTCAACTGAAGTTACCCCTGTGGGTCCTTGAGCAAAACCCTTAGCCCGCATTGCTCCAGGGGTGCTCTATCAACCCTGTGTTTTGACCCCATAATTTGCAAACCTGATCTCGCACCCCACCATTTTTTTTCTTACATCAGGTGATGTGTTTTTAGTTGTTTCCTGAGTCATAACATTTTACTTACTATTACACGACTTTTTTACACGCCTCTTTTGCACCGCATTAAGTTGCACATATAGATCCACACTAGACGTGTGTACTTTAATTACATTGCTCACTTTAATAAAATTTGTTTAATAACAAATTATAAGCTCTTTACATTTACATTGTATAGTTTTAACTTCATTTATCTTTTATTGCAATATATTTTACTTATACTTACTTTCAATCCTATGATGGGGACTATTGTGGTGGTGGTGGTGGGGGGGGGGGCAGTCTCCCATACTCGTGCCCATCCAGGGGAGATGCACTGGGCACCCAGGACATGGCAACAGTCCAAGTTCGTTTCATTGCAAGTTGTACTGTGTTTGTACTGTGTCTGTACGTGACCAATAAACTTTAATTTGATTTAATTTACTTGGTTCAGGTCAGAAACAACATATACTTATGATTCAAACTTTAACTTTAGCTTTTTAATATGTTATTTAGACACAAAATGTATCTTCTTTTTATCATTTTGTGGTTTATGTTCAGTATTGAAGCACAAGTTCATGGTTTACCATTAGACCGTCATACAGTGGGTTGCAAAAGTATTCATACCCCTTGAACTTTTCCATATTTTGTCACATTACAACCACAAACATAAATATATTTCACTGGAATTTAATGTGAAAGACCAACACAAAGTGGTATACAATTGTGAAGTGGAATGAAAGTTATACATGAATCAACAATTTTTTTACAAATAAAAAACTGAAAAGTGCGATGTGCAAAATTATTCAGCCCCCC